>JAGKTI010008642.1:0-15815 GCA_018397915.1 Birgus latro
CCTCAGGGAGGCCCACGGCTCGAGATACACCACAAGGTAATTCAAACGCAGCCTCAGATTGCCTCTGCGGGGTCTCGGACTTCCCCCTTAACCTACCTTAATCTACGGTACATACAATATGCACAAGCCCTACGCTTACGACTAATAAGGGCTTGTCGTCGGTGTCCCCAGTTGGGATCGCCGAGAATGTGCACTTATAAGCTACAGTACATATGTATGTACAAACCCCAGACATAGTATGTCCTGTGGGGCCAACAAGCGAGACGTGAGGTCTTAGCAGCATAGTACTGACTGGGAACCAAGCTAGTTCTTGGATTGCTCAAATCTCTTAGAACAGCACAGTCTTAGGAAACCCAGTGTACAACAGACACTCACGTTACCACTGCCCTCTCTCACACGGCTCAGAGATTATGGGCGTGGATTCAAACGGCGCAGGAAGGAAACTTTCCTGAATGGTGGTACGTCGACACACATTGCAGGAGTGCACAAAACTATCTATATCCTGTCCCATTCCTGGCCAGAAAAAGTCAGCACGGATACGGCCTTGGGTTTTCCTTTTGCCCATATGACCTCCTGTTGCTGAGCAATGACCTCATTCTAACACTGCTTGGCGGTAGTTTGCGGGAACGACAAACTGCAATCGAACCTCGCCCTCGGGTGTTCGCGACTCACGGTAGAGCCGTCCTTGTCTGCGAAGGAACCTGGCTCGTCCACCCCGTGAATACTTGGTCACTCTACCCTTTTGTTTCTTCCGCACAACAGCAAGGGTCGGGTCAGTCTGTTGCTCTTGGACAACATCTTGACTGCAAATCAGATCTTGCGGCAATGCAATAGCCACTGGGGCAACACAATTTGGAGCCGTGGCCATGGCTCGTGTTACTGCAGCCGAAGTCTGAGTAGTGACATCTGTGGTGCAACTATNCTTGGCACCTGGTATATTGCCTATTATGAGGTCAAACAAAGGTTCTTGCATGACAACTGCAACTGTTGAACCTGTGTAAAAGGGAGATGCTACCTGGATACGTGCCTCAGGAAACAATCTCACTGATCCATCAATAAGCTGAGCTTGGATCTGTCTGCCTGTATACTCTTCAGGACGAACAAGACTCTGCCTGACAGTACAACCTGAGGAACCATTGTCTCTCAGTACATTAACAGAAACACCTCCCACAAACCCTGGCTGAACAAGGAAGGCACTGTTACCTGTGGGAGAGCCTGTGGAGGAAGCGGCCAGCCATTGATAAGGCTGCCTGGCATATAACTCTTCAAATGTGACAGGAGTATTTGCCTTAGGGATCGTACCCGAACTAGAAACATGAGGAGTTGTACTCACCCTCTGGGGAGCAGGAGCACTGACGGCCTGTGGAGGAGAGTTCACCGTCTCAGGGGGACTAGTGAACCGTGAAGGAGGAGCTGTACTCACCATCTGGGGAGCAGGAGCACTGACGGCCTGTGGAGGAGAGTTCACCGTCTCAGGGGGACTAGTGAACCGTGAAGGAGGAGCTGTGCTGTCGGGACCGGCACCATCGTGCGCTTGTTGAGGAATGAAGGCTGCTGCACTCGCCTCCTGCCTCCGATACACTGGGGCTGGTGTCGAAAAGGTTTGTCCAGTTTGGCGGTTGCGTGGCTGATACTGCAGCTGTTTAGGGTACTGCTGCTGGTTAGGGTACTTGTTGTACCTCTTCCAGTCAGGTTTCTGTGAATTCTGCCACTGGTCCTTCTGCGGTTTGCCGGGACCATGACCATTACCTTGAGAATGGCCTTGATGCTGGGTTTCAGTCTGGGACTGCTTACCAGACTTAGCAGAGTCTGTCCTGTTCCAGGACTGTTGCTTACGTTTTTCGTACCCATATGCACTAAAGAAAGCATCAGCGGTTTGTACCATTTCTGATGCGTCCTTCACTTTGGACATCTTTAGCTGGGCTACAAGCTCAGCAGGCCACGACTTTTCTAGCTGTGTACGCAGCACGAGGTCAATCACTCGATCTCGTGTGCTGGGAGTCTCGTCCTTCTCCATCCACTCGCCCAAATATGCCGTGAGATGGTCGAGGAACTGAACGGCTGTCTCCTTTTCCTGGAGACGCGCCTTCATGAACTGACTTCTAGCATGATCAACAGTAAGACCGTACGCTTTGATGAGTGCGGACTTCATCATCTCATACGTGAGATTCTCTCCGCGAATTCTGTGGAGAATGTCGAGGGCGGGGCCCTCAAACAGGCTAAGAAATTGAAGCCGCTTAGCTGCCTCATCCAGATCGTACAGGTTTGCCATGTCTTCGAAACGAGCTATAAATGGCTCGATTCGCTCGCCTTCCTTGTAAGAGGGAAGCTTGAGACGTGGAGTCGCTAGAATAGGTGCCGGGAGAGCAGTAGAGGAGCTTGGATTGGCTGCACCCGGTGTGCCTGAAGCCATGGAGTCTTGCTTAAACCTAAGCACCTCCAATTCGTGTTCACGCTCTCTCTCTCTCTCTCCACGTTCATGTTCACGTGCTTGGCGGTCATGTTCACGTAGTTGGCGTTCGTGTTCACGTGCTTCTTTCTCATGCTCTCTCTCTCTCTGCCGTTCCTCTCGTTCAATTTTCCGCTCTTCACGGGCGGCATTTTCACGTTCCTGCTCGACATTGAAGCGCGACAGGACATAATCTCGAATTTCCTGGGGGTTAGTGAGCCCCATTTCTTTTGCCTCTTGCACGAATGTACTGTGCTCCATCGTGCTTGGTTAAGACTGAGTGACAACTGAGACTAAGTATGAGTGAGTGATTCGGTAATAATTTTTGGCTAGGAGTTTATCCTGGTATGAGGTCGCCAGATGTCAGGGGAAAATGAGATTTTTACTCTGGCGTGTCGCCAGATGTCAGGGGAAATTTAAGTATTCCCAAGAAATAATGAAATATTGTATAACTGGTATACAATGTATAGCTAAGTGTGCTATGTAAATTCTCTAGGGTCGAGAATTTCAAACTTCCTCAACGGCACGCAGCAGAGAACTAGACACTCTATTGAGCTGCAATATTGTACCGTTGGCCTACGAGAAAGTTTCTTCTCCCCCCCCAACAATCAAAAAAAAATTATAATAATAATAATAACAGGCTCTTGGCTGAGCCAAACTCCTAGCTAGCACAGCGGATTTAAAAAGTGATGTCAAAGCTGGCCTAAGTACCGGCCGTGATTTAATTCAAAAGTTGTGCTAACGCAGAGTAGCAAACTGTATTAAATAATAGAGTGGAGTAATCAAACACAGTTAATAAACTTTAACAAAGCTCAAGAAAAGAACTGTGAATTTATTAATTACAAAGAATGAATTTACGTTACATGAAATTCAAATCAAGTAAAGGAATGCACTCACTCGCTCAAACACTCAGATAACGGCTAAATATTTCAAAAAGCTTAGCCTAGGAAAAAACCAGAAAATACTGATCGGTATGGATGAAACAGAGCTGCTGTGACGATCACCAAAGTGGGTGGGGCTGCAGGAGACACGCCAATACAAGCTGAAATCTGAAAACGCTAAGAAAGCACAGAGCCTAGAAAGGGGTCCCGCGTCCCGCCGTGTCTACAGTCAAACTGAGCTCTCATTTGAATCGGCGGCGCAACGAGCGTGGGAGGTGCGCGCGCCGGCGTGTAACGGCTACCGCGCCAACAGACAATTCAAATTTATGGGACTATGTCACGACTCACTCAACACAACGTTACAATGTAGAAAATTCGTGACACTCTTAAATGTCTATCATCCACAATTCTAATCCTGGCTACGTTTAGAGAATTCCTCCCCACCGATTACACTCACATTTTTTATACCTTTTTATTTGTACTGTCAAGTAGAAAATACCCAGTCTGACTTCTAGCACCGCCAATTTTATATGTATTCAACCTACTTGTCCTTCCTAGTAAACACTGGTGTCTACAATCATTTTCAATGAATCACTAAATTAAAACACCATCTCACAATCAGAATTCCAAACAATATATCTTAGCCCACCCTGCACTCCAGTGTAATCAAGAGTTTGTTCATCTACATGCCCAATCTAGTCTCCATCCAACACCACACTCAACTCTGACGCCACAAATACCGTAACATTTCATAGCTTTACCTCCTCGTATAATTCACAAAATGGAGTTATCTCCCACACGCTCATGGCAAACTGTGTATGGACGTACTCCTTCTCTAACAGTACTGCCACCTGCCCTAGATATCATCACTCTTGCTTTATCTGCATTTACCATACTCTCAAACCCTTGTACCCCTATTCCATCTCTCTACTTCCTACATTTTTCTTCCACTACCTTCTCATTTTCCATGATCAACATCAAGTCCTCAGCATACAACATCTTCCATGGGGGTGCAGTTCTGAAGTCATGTGAGAGAGCTTCAAGCACCATGATAAACAACAGAGCTTAAAAATGACACCTGACGCACACCAACATTCACAGAAAACTCATCACTCAAACCTCTGTTTACTTTCTCATGGGTGCTAGTACACTCATACACTGTCATAACCACTCTAATCAACTGAGGAAATACACAGGCTTGCCATACTCTGACACAGAAACCTAATAAAAAAATTGTCAGTGTTCAAAATAGCCCCAGACCAATAATCTTCAGAAGTGCTGCTTTTACACATCTGCCAAAATTTTATTGTCATACAACTAGGTCTAAGGAAAAAATGCAGATCCTATGTTCATTACTGGATGTTCTCTGTAATAAGAAACTTTTAAATGGCCAAAAGTGTCTGGAATAGCATCAGTTAACAGTAAATCAATATTTGTCCATTTCTGAACTGGGATAATATATGGGTGGACAATGCTGTTTTGTTGCTTAACCAGTCTGTCTGTCCAAACTGATCCACAAACCAGAGGCAAGCAATTGTTTCCATATGGCCATTCCACAGGTATAATAAATACACCGTGTAGGGATTTGGTGCCCCCTTGTGGTAAACAGTGCCTCACCACAGTACTGTACATCTAAATAATCCAACACACTTACAACTTTCAATGAACCATCACAAAAAACAAAGATGAAGCGGCAATGCAAATGACTCAGCCACAGTGGTCAGTCCTGGTGCTGGTAATGTGCCATGACACAGAGATGTGGTATATAGTCTTGGTAGTCTTCTCAACCACCTGCCACATGCTCTGCTTGCAGTCTACAGTAAATCTGCATTTCTGTAATGGATGGAAACTACTTGAGAATCTTGAAGGATTACACAAGCAGGCTGGGGTTCAGTTCATCATTGGATTAAGTTAGTTTGAGCTGAAAATGTTGCATACAATTCAAACAAAAATTTAAAGAATCCTCAGTCAGTATAGGGCATATATTCATTACAGTGAGCTAAGCTTGTATTTAATAGTACTAGACTGTGTCCTTCTCCACTGATACACTGTACTGTCACTGTTCAAATTAAGCTGGGGTTCAGTACATCATAAGATTAAGTTAGTTTGAGCTGAAAATGTTGGAATACAGTAAAAAAAAAAAAAAATTAAAGAATCCTTGGTAAGTATATATTTATGTTCATTAGTGTGAGCTAAGCTTGTATTTAATTGTACTGGACTGTGTCCTTCTTCACTGTCACTGATCAAGTTCATCAAGCTGAGCTTAGATCAGGACATCACCCAGTCCTCCTCAGTTACCAGCTTAGATCTGGGCAAGATGGAATCACAGATGACATATGCCCTGCTTGTAGAATAAGCCAACACAACATAAACCCACATTATGGAGCACTGCACAACACATGCCATACTAAAATGTACACACAATATCAACAGTGCAGGGAATGTAAGGATGACCCCAAAGGGACAATAGCCTTCCTGCAGTTGATGGATCTGCTTGGACAGGCATGACTGGGGTTGAGAAACAACAACAACAGCCACTAGAAATTATTCGCCACCCTTGGATCTTTGGAATAAACCCCCATATCTGTATCAAGATCCACAGTAGACTAGCAGCCATTCTTCTGACCAGAATCATATCCATTCGTCTGACAAAAAAGTTCTTACTCAGAAAGTGTATTAGTAAGGAATAAATGAAAACTGTAAATGATATCCACAGTGTGGCTATCATTCAACCAAATTGCACTACTGTTGTTGTTGAATAATCCCAGTCTGTCTGGATAAGCAGAACCATCAATTGCAGGCAAGCAACTGCCCCTCAAGGGCTGTCCCATGATGTGAACTGATGTTCCCTTGGGGAAGACAGAACTCGTCACAACAAGGCGTGAGGTGTACAGGTTTGGTTCCTGGGTGGACACCATGTCGTCCCTCCACCCAGTGAACAGGGGTATCACAGTAAGCTCCATGTCACCCAATTATTTGGTTATATGGTTACCACCAAGAGTTGTAAATGGTTTCCTGGGTTCTAGCAAATTATTAGACTTATTGCTTAGTGCAGAGCCACCTGAAGTAGAAAGAAGAAGAAGAAAAATGAATGGAAGGATGTGAGAAATAGGAAGGGGGGGGAGGGCAGACAAATAAAACGATCGATAAAAGTGAAGGAAGAAGCAAGCAGCACTACATCAAGTGAGTTGCTCTAATACAGTACTCTGTAATACTGTACTGTACACCTCGATAATACTGCGCTGAGCTACTACTATACTCCATTTCACATAGTCTGGCATCATCAGTGATGTCCTCCACACCTGTAGCAATGACAAGGGTCTTCAGTGCTGGATATACCTTTCTGTATTGCCTTTTATACTGGTTCTCAAAGTAATAAGTAGAGGTTCACCTAGTGCAAATGATTTACATAAACACTACAGGTGTTGAGGACATCAATGATGGTGCCAAACTTGGTGAAATGGAGTACAGTTATACTGTACTGTGTCCCTGCTCACTGATACAATGTGCTGTCACCAAGATTTATTCGCTATCCTTCAATTATTAGGAATAATCCTAAGACTCTGCATCAAGATCTGCCAGCAGCTATTCACCCAGTCAACACCATATCTGTCCAAATTTTACTCACATTCTTGGAAAACTTATTAGCATGGAAAAAATGAAAACTACTAAAAAGCATCCATAATGTGACTATCATCCAACCTAATCTCACTACTTTAGCTAGCTGTAATACAGTACTTTGGTAATAAGGATGATGTACAATATCTATCTATCTATCTATTGCCAGACGCCTCAATCCCACACAGGGTGGCCACAAACAAATCGCCTCCATGTCACTCTGTCCCCCACCATTTCACTACCATGCTCCCAACTCACATCCCCCTCTCTCATATACCTCTCCACTCCATCCCTCCATCTCATCCTCGGCCTCCCCCTCCCTCTCGCCCCCTCCACCTCACTCACATACACTTTCCTCGTCAGTCTTTCACTCTCCATCCTCTCCACATGCCCAAACCACCTTAACGTGTTTCTCCTAACGCTTCCTGTCACGTCCACAACCACACCACAATGCTCATTCACTTCCTCATTTGTTAGTCTGTCTCTCCATGTGACTCCACATGCTCCTCTCAAATAACTCATTTCCACTGCTCTCACTCTTGACTTCTGTCCTTCCAACAGGGTCCAAGCTTCACTTCCATATGTTAGAGTTGGTATCACAATACTGTCATTGTAACAATTTTTTCACTTCCATGCTCACCTCCCTGTTTCTTATCACTGCTTTCAATGAACCAGCAACCTTCCTTCCCTGCTGCACCCTTTCGAGCACTTCACCCTCTACACTTCCATCCTTACTCATCACACTGCCCAAGTACTTAAATTCACTCACATTCTCCATATCCTTCCCATCCAATCTCACTGAACATTCACTGGCTTCACTTCTCTCGAAGACCATCACTTTACTCTTTCCTACATTCACCTTTAGATTCCATTTCTTACACACTCTCCCAAACTCATCTACCAAGCCTTGCAGCTCCCCTTCGTCTTCGCTCAACAACACAGTATCATCTGCAAACAACAGTACAGGGAGTTTCCAAACACTGCCCTCTCTCACTGGGGCCGCTCCAACATCCACTGACCGACCTTGTATCTCTTTTATAACCCCATCCATATACAGATTGAACAACCATGGAGACATGACACATCCTTGTTTCAATCCAACCTTCAAATGGAAAGATTCACTCAGTTTGCCATCCACACGCACTGCAGCCTTAGCACCCTCATACATAACTCTTAACTGCCTTCAACAACTTCCCATCCACTCCATATATTCTTAATACCTTCCACAATCCTTGTCTATCCACCCTGTCATATGCTTTCTCCAGATCCATGAAGGCTGCATACAACTTCTTGCCCTTCTCTAGAAACTTTTCCACTAAGGATCTAAGAATGAATATCTGGTCTACACAACCTCTTCCCTTCCTAAAACCTCTTTGTTCTTCTCCAACTAATTCCTCTGTAATTTCCCTAACTCTGTCAATAAGTATCCTACCATATACTTTTCCTATTACACTGAGAAAGCAAATGCCCCTATGATTACCACACACTGCTTTTTCCCCTTTTCCTTTGTACAGAGGAATAATTATACCTGACTCCCAATCCTCTGGGACTCTACCCTTCTCCCAAGCCAATCTACACATCTTCCACATCCATTCTATTACTATCTCTCCCCCATGCTTCAGCATTTCACCACACACTCCATCAATTCCTGGGGCTTTCCCCATTTTAACTTTCTTCATTGCTTCCACCACTTCCATCCTACTGATTCCTTATAAAATGACACAATTTCTGATGCATTAATCAGGAAAGTGAAATTTATTACCAGGTACACTATTTAATATGTTTCTTATGAATCTGTTATCTTTGGGTCACAGTAAAGATGAAAGACTAAATTTAAGCATGGATCATCCTGCAGACATGACTAAGACCGAATAATGGATATCCACAGAAGCTTGGGATGGAAAGATACTAGTAGGAAAAACACAGGCCTTCCAACCCTCTAAATCAATTTTAAATGGATATAAAATCACAAATGAGTTTTGCATCCATACACTTGAAGGCACCATCTGCTGAATGCACTTCTCTTACTGCTCTAGCAAGAATGACCAATTATCTACCCTTGACCAGTATTGTGTAAGCAATATGCCCAAATCACTCTTTGGATTTAAAAACCTATAGGTGGAGAGATATATGAGGGAGGGGGGGTGTAAGCTGAAAGCAGGGCAGTGAAATGGCAGGGGACAGGGCAACATGGAGGCGATTTGTTTGTGGTTACCCCTTACGGGATTAAGGCGTCTGGCAATAGATAGATAAGTGAATTATTACAGAGATGGATTTGTGTATGGAATTCTTAGTTCACCAGCAAGTATACATCATTATTAATCATCATGTACTGAAACAGAATACATCAACATTACAAAAAAGCACTACACTGTAATAATATGCCAAAGCTGTCCAGAATACCATGTCTGGAACCCAAACATTAAAAAAAATATATCACTGTAGATTATATGAAGTCATGAGTCATAGGTGGTAACTTATAACCAACCAACACGTGTTCCCTACGTGTCAACAGGCGGGTTGGCGGAGGGTTAGTGCCCCTCCCAGGAAAATGACTAACTAATAATTCACATAAAATGCCTCGGATCAGGATGGGCCAACAGGTGACAAGCAAGGACCGGACAAAGGACGTTGTACGGATAGCGACATACAATGTAAGGGGTGCCAATGATGAGATAAAAGAGAAAGAGAGATTGTCCAGGTGCTTGAGGGTGCAAAAGTGGACATGTGTGGTTTAACTGAGACTAAATGGTAAAAAGGAGGTGTGAGAGAGTGGGAGTATGGATGGGATATATGAGTGGGAGTAGGTGAGAATGAGAGGGCAAAAGAGGGTGTATGTACCAGTAATGTTGTGTGCAAGAGGTAAAAGGAAAATATAAGAGTATGGATCAGTTGGTTCAAGGATTGTGTAGGTAAGATTGAAAGTGAGAATACAAACGTAGGTAACTGTGTGTGCGTATGTGCCAATGCAAGATCGTGCAAGCAGCATGAAAAAAGAGTTCTCGGCAACTGTGGAAGCATGAATGGAAAAGTTTGAGAGGAATGAAAGAGTGTTTTTGATTGGAGATATGAATGGAAAAGTAGGGAATGTGAAGGTGGATGGTGTGGTTGGTGAGTGGGGTGTGCCTGCAGAAATGGATGAGAATGGCAGTGCTCTAATGGACACTTGTGTGGGAAGGGGGGTTAGTGATAGTCAATACCCTCTTTAGGCACAAAATGATCCACAGGTATACAGGAACATGGCGAGTGATAAGAAGGGAGAGTGGTGAACTGAATGAACAGAAGGCAATGACTGATTTTGTATGTGAGTGTGTGGATGAAAGAATGAGAAGCTATGTTATGGATGCAAGAGCGTACAGAGGTTGAGGGAGTGGACTTTCTGACCACCACTTGATGGTTGCGAAAGTCAAAGGCTCAAGTGCTATGGAGGAGTAGAAGGAAGGAAGGAGGGGGAAGTAGTCAATACAGGGAGGGTAGAATGGTTGCAAGAGGATGGAAAAAAGGCAGAATATAAGAGGGAAGTGGAGAAGTGATGGGGTAAATATGATTTGGAGCAGATGGGGGAGGTGGAAGGTGTGCAGCATGCAAGATAGTGTGTAGGGTGAGAAGACAAAAAGGGGTGCAAAGAACAGCATGGTGGAATGGGGAGGTGAGGCAAACTGTGATGTATATAAAAAAAAAAGGCATATACAGTACTGAGTGGATGGGAAGCAAAAGCATGGAGAAAGGTGACAGATGGAAGAAAGAGTTTTATATGGAGAGGAAGAGAATGGTGAAAAGATTAGCAGGAGAGAGTAAGAAGAGAGTGGATGAGAAATTTGGAAGGAATTTGACTGTAAAGTGGAGGGAATGTAAGAAAATGTTCTGGAAGAAGGTAAAGAGAGTTAGACAGGGTGATAAAGAGATTAGCAGGGAAGTGAAAGATAAAAATGGTAGATTGATGGTGGATAAGGGAGAAAAAGTGAGCAGATGGAGAGAACACTTTAAGGAACTGTTAGACATACAGAATGAAAGCAATGTCAGTGTAAGTGGCTGGGGAATGGCAGGGAGAGGAAGGGTGGTGAGAAGAGAGGAAGAGATCAGTAGGATGGATGTAGTGGAAGCAATGAAGAAAGTCAAAATGGAGAAAGCCCCAGGAATTGATGGAGTGTGTGGTGAAATGCTGAAGCATGGAGGAGAGATAGTAGTAGAATGGATATGGAAGATATGCAGATTGGCCTGGAAGGAAGGTAGAGTCCCAGAGGATTGGAAGTCAGGTATAATTATTCCCAGGTACAAAGGAAAAGGGGAAAAAGAAGTAGGTGGTAATCATAGGGATATTTGTCTTCTTAGTGTAAAAGGCAATTTATATGGTACGATACTTATTGACATAGGTTGGGAAACAACAGAGGATTTAGTTGGAGAAGAACAGAGAGGTTTTAGGAATGGAAGAGGTTGTGTGGATCAGACATTCATCCTTAGGTTTTTAGTAGAAAACTTTCTATAGAAGAGAAAGAAGTTATATGCGACCTATACGGATTTGGAGAAAGCATGTGACAGAGTGGGTACACAAGGAATGTGGAAAATATTATGAATATATAAGGCATTTAGTAACATACTGGTGTAAGTGCTGAAAAGTAAAAACAGAGAAAAACTTGGTAAAACTTTTCCAATTTTCACAGTGCAATAGCTCGGGCAAATACTGACCTACAGAACTTGGGGTTGGACTTAAAATGATTGTTAGAGTGTGTGCTTGCACACCGTATAATGCATAGTAAAGAAATGGCATAAACACCCCCCAAACAATAAAGAGACCCCTCAAAGACTATGTTTTGCTAGTTTCGTGATATCTTCATCAAATTCCATGACTATCTTCATATTTATGGCTACCAGTGGACGATTTTGTGTACTTAATGGGGTGCTATCAAAGCTAGTATTCCACTAGATGGCACCTTGATTTGGACAAACACATTCCCCACAGTTTAAAAAGCTTATTTTTCTTTATTAAATATCTACACTGTCGTGTAAAACTGTGAATTATAGTAATGTCACATACCGTAATATAAATAATACAAATAGAACACGTATACATAATGTAGTATGATTTCTTTATACAGTACTGACGTATATTATTTAATTTCTGCTACATTTAGTGCAAGTTTTTTCTTAATACATAGTTTGTACAGACTGTAAATTACGCCTAGTGGGTTTTTTGACTCATTCAGTCTCTATGTGGGCAGAAACTTAATCTTGAGTAAATACTGGGACTCAACATTTTGCTCACTCCCTTCATACATGCGTACCACAAGACAGTCCTGTAGTCATTTTTTTTTTTAACAAGATTTTTTTTTTCAAAACAAACGCACAAGGACTAATGCTTAAAATACTGTGATACAATTCAGACTACTTGTGGTCCGGATAGGTTAGATGAAGTAAGGTACTGTAATTGCTTTGGAGGGTCTGAGGGGCAACACGGGACTGCCTTGTGGTGACATGCGTGAAAAGAGTGAGCAAAATGTTGAGTCCCAATATTTACTTAACGTATTTAGTGGTAGGTGGTGGCGACCATCATCCACTCACTTCATGTGGTGCTGCCTGCTTCTTCCTTAGCCTTTGTCATCCTTTTTCTGTGCCTACCCTCCTCTCTTCCTATTTCTCCCATCTTTTCTGTCACTTCTTATTGCTTTTCTTTCCTTTACAGGTGGCTTTACATTGAGTGACAAGGCAAATGGTTTCCTGTGAGCCAAGAAACCATTTACAACGCTGGGTGGTAACCATGTAACCAAACCATACGTGCTCCCTACGAGTCAACAAGTGGGTTGGTGGAGGGTTAGTGCCCCTCCGTGTAAAACAAATAACTCAAAGTCAAATGGCCACGCCTTACGGGTATTGTGGCGTCTGGTAATAGATAGATAGAGATAGATAAATTTCTGCCCACTTAGAGACTGAATGAGTCAAAATACCCACTAAGCGTAATTTACAGTCTGAGCAAACTATGCATTAAGAACCAAACTTGCACTAAATGTAGCAGAAATTAAATAATATAGAGCCACTGAAAGGGCTGTTGCCATCATATGCCATCAATGGTATTTTAATTTCCGTTTATGATAAATATAAACAATTCACCCTACTCTATATATACGTGTTCTATCTGTATTATTTATATTACAGTATATGACATTATTATGATTCACAGTTTCACACAACAGTGTAGGTATTTAACAAAGAAAAATATGCTTTCTAAATAGCGCGGGGAATGTGTTTGTCCAAATCGAGAAGCCATCTAGTGGAATACTAGGCTTTTCAGAAGAACCCCATTAGGGCCCTGCAGGTAGGTAAGTGCGAAGGATAACAACGAAAATTGAACGAAGGAAAAGGGTGAAAAAATCCAAATCAAAGGAAGTTTCTTCCAAAGGTAAGTATGCTGTACAAGACAGTAAGAAAATAGATCACTGATGAAGACAAAGATAGAGAATAAGTGGGCCCTGCTGGTAAGTGCGAAGGATAACAGCGAAAACTGAATGAAGGAAAAGGTTGAAACAATCAAAATCACGAGGTAAGTAACTTCCAAATGTAAGTAACAGTAAGTAAAGTAGTACAAGACAGTAAGATAACAGACCACTGGTGAAGATAAAGATAGTATAAGTGAGGCCTGTAGGTAAGTGCAAAGGTGAACAGCGAAAACCGATCGAAGGAAATCTTAAAGGTAGAAACAATGCAAATCACAACTGGTGAAGTTAAGATAGCATGACAAGATAATAAAAGACAATTAAAAAAAACTTAATTAGTGCCATTTACCTTCCCACTGTCCCCACAGTCCCTGTAGTCCCCAAAGCCCCCATACTCAATTGTCGTAGTCGAGGAGGTTATTGTCGACATCCTCATCATCAGAACTGTCCTCCAAGTCCCCGTCGGCTCCAAGGGCTTCTTGTTCACAAATAATATGCGTGAAGTAGGAGTGACTATGTTTGCCAGGCTGTAGATGCCGTGCAGTCTCATCCTTAGGTGGCAGAGTAAGTGAAGATAGGTTGAATAGAGACAGCTTGTAGTTGCTATTGCCTTTCATCAACCGCACACTACCCAGGGGCCCCATATAGTCAATGCCCACGAGGTACCCCTCATGATAATTAAGTTGCAGCACAAAGCGTCGTGCAACCCGAAAGCCATTAGGGGAGCTTGGTTGTCGCACTGTCACCAACTTTTGGAGGTCAAGGTTCGGAAACTCCTCACGCCGCATCACAGTAACCTCATTCTTCTCTATAATGGCATTACGAATGGCACAACAGTACCCTGTGAAGTCGTAGATGGTGTCAGTCAATCTAATGCTTTTCTCAATGCTTCCAAATGCACGGTCACAGGCCATCTAGCTGTGTCCAGGCACCAAGCAGACATGTTCAACACGAGTGAGGTGACGTCCATGCAGTTCACTCAGGTAGTAAAGGATTAGGCTGATATTTTCATTTTGTCCGCCCCAGTTGTCAGTAACAATCTGTAGACTGTCAAAGTCTTTCTCTGTGTATTCCTTGTTTATCCACTTTCAAATGCAGGAAGCTATTTCAATGCTGCCACGCCCCCCCCCATTCACCTAGTCTCAAACGTAAAACTTGGATTTGTTCATCTTCAGGCCATGGATGCACAAGTTATACATCATCCACAACTTTCTCATGTAGTAGGCGATACTTGTAGACATGCGGAGCATGGGTAGAGTCTGCTGCAAGTCAAGACACATGACTCGAACATCGGGGTTTTCTTCACTTGCTAACTCCTTCATGAAGTCCTGCCCTTTCTTGGCTAGGTCAGGTGCTGCTGAAGATCGTCTTGTAGTCCAGTTTCTTCAGTTTCACTTGCCTTTCCGATTGCCGCCTTCATTAGATCGCACTTGGAGCACATGTTTGTCTGTGAAGGCTTGAACCCAAGACAAAACTTGGTGCGGAACTGTGTTCAATAGAAACCTTCCTTGACAAGTGGATTGTCGAGGTGTTGCTCTTACATCCAATCCACATACAGATGGTACATTTTCTGTATGTTAAAATTTCCCTCCAGGTAGCGTAAATTAGGAGATGTGGCCCGTGTGTAGTGACTTGTGACAGTCGGAAAACTGACTGTGGGGTCTAACACCTGTTGCACCTGACGGTCGATGATCTTCCGTGACTGTGGGTGGTGGCCTCGCTATGGGGCTGCCTGTGGCCATCACCAAGGAGAGTGCCATCTTGACCCTCATCTGAGAAACGGCCAGAACACCGAGAAAAGCTGTCTTATGTTAAAGATGGAGTCATTATACGTGAGGGTGTAGTGAAAAGTGCAGGAATAGGGGTGATCTTGCTGCTGGTCCTTGACACAACGGCGCCGCTTGACAGCTTGCTTAAGTGCTTCTGTATGAATGCATTTTGCAGTACAAGGTCACCAATATCCATCCCCAAAACTTTGGTGTATGGTCCTCACTATAGGCATGGTTATCCGATCATAACATCCGTCGCTGCAGGCAGGGCCAATACTATGAGCTTGAACCTGCCGCCCTGTAGCTCTGCTCGTGTACCCATGACCCATGTTCTGCAATGTTTTGGCCTTGTTTTGGCACGACTGAGTGGGGTTATGGACCTGCATGCAACCTCCTGAAGGTCCTGGGGCCTGGGGCAAATCACTGGTGTTGGACATGAGGCCTGACAGCATGAATAATGCACTCAAATCACTGAAAAACAACACAGATAAATCTAAAACGAGCACGTGGTGGGAGGGAGTGGAAGACTGACGGCCACGTTGGCTGCGGGGCTGGTATGGGCGCGCTAATTGGCCGAGCCTTTGTTTACATCCGTCCACTCAGCACAGATTACATGTCATTGGCTCATGCCAGGCTCTTCCACTTGTGTTGCTTGAAACAGTATGTTACT
>JAGKTI010008642.1:20583-33032 GCA_018397915.1 Birgus latro
ATCAGTTAAAGGAGAGGAGAGCCAAAGGTGGTGGTGAACATTGAAATCTCCTAGAATGGAGATTTCAGAGAAAGGAGAAATGGATAGAATGTGTTCCATCGTAGAAGTAAGATAGTCAAAGAATTTTTGATAGTCAGTAGAATTAGGAGATAAGTAAACAGCACAGATATATTTAGTCAGAGAATGACAGGAAAGCCGAAGCCAGAGAGCAGAGAATTCAGAAGAATCAAGTTCAGGAACACGAGAGCAAGATAGATCGTTGCGTACGTATACGCAACAGCCACCTTTGGGTTTGAAACGAGAATAGAGAAAGTAGGAGGATACAGAAAAGGGTTTGCTGTCAGTTGCCTCAGACAGCTGAGTCTCAGTGAGAAAGAGAAGGTGAGGTTTAGAGGAGAAGAGGTGGTGCTCAACAGCGTGAAAGTTAGAGGAAAGGCCGCGAATGTTACAGAAATGAAGAAGGAGTGAGTCAGACAGTGGTTCCAGGCAGCTCTTTGAGTCGTCACCGGGAGAGGGGCGGATGGTGGGGGCATTTATGGTTCCCCCCCTGGGGACTCCGAGGCATGATTTTTGTACGCCATTTTGAGAATTTTGAAAAGGAAGTGTAGTGTGTAGCGTGTATGTAGTTTGGTGTTGACAGTTAGAGAAACTTGTATAGGAGAGCATGCTGGTCTACTCTCTGTGTAACTGAGACACTGAAAAAGTTCAGCAAAGGAGGATGGTCAGGAACAAGTCCTGAGGGCTGATGAAACGGGAGCTCCAGCTCTCCCTGTCATCAGCTTTCCATCCTCCCTGGGAGTACTGCCCTGCTCGACTGGTGCTACAGTCTCCTCACCCTAAAAACAGAGGAGGGGGTCCCTAGTCCCCTCCCCTGCCGCTTTTAGTCACCTTTTACGACACGCAGGGAATACGGTGGCGGAATTCTTCCTAACACAACCTGGCCGCAAAGTAGTAGTACCACCCCACAGTGCGGCCAGATTGTGTCCCTCCCCGCCACAAGGCAGATGTTTCGATCATATTGCAGGTGTGAAATTCGAATACTTTGGTGCTCCCCGGCTACTAGGGGGCCGGGGGAATACAATGTTATACTTAGCTCAGTTTCGCCCAATGTGTCCCTTGTTACTAGACACCTAATATGGAGTAAATGGGAAGTTGTTGAATGTTGTGAAGAGCATTTATGAGAGTGCTAAGGCTGCAGTGTCTGTGGATAGTGAAATAAGTTAAGTTTTCTATATGAATGTTGGATTGAAACAGGGATGTGTCATGTCTCCATGGTCATTCAGTCTGTATATGGATGGGGTTATAAAAGAGATACTGTATAAGGTAGAGCAGTGAATGTTGAAGCAGCCCTAATGAGGGAGGGCAGCAACTGGATACTTCCTGTATTGCTGTTTGCAGATGATACTGTATTGTTAAGTGGAGACAAAGGGCAACTGCAAGGCTTGGTGAATGAGTTTGGGAGAGTGTGTAAGCAATGGAGTCTAAAGGTGAATGTTGGGAAGAGTAATGGTCTTTGTGAGAAATGAAGTCACTGAATGTACAGTGAGGTTGGATGGTGAGGAAATGGAAAATGTGAGTGCATTTAAGTACTTGGATAGTGTGATGAGTAATGATGGAAGCTTGGAGGATGAAGTGCTTGAAAGGATACAGCAAGGAAGAAAGGTAGCTGTTTCTTTGAAAGCACTGATGGGAAATAGGGAAGTGAGCATGAAAGTAAAAAAGTCACTGCATGATAGTATTGTGATATCGACTCTAATGTACGAAAGTGAAGCTTGGACCTTGTTGGAAGGACACAAGTCAAGAGTGAGAGCAGTGGAAATGAGTTATTTGATAGGGGCATGTAGAGTTACATGGAGAGACAGACTGACAAATGAGGAAGTGAAGAAGCGCTGTGGTATGGATGTGGATGTGATAGAAAGTGTTGGGAGAAATACACTGAGGTGGTTTGGCCCTGGCCACGTGGAGAGGATGGAGAACGAGAGACTAATGAGGAGAGTGTATGTGAGTGAAGTGAAGTGGGGGAGAGTGAGGGGGGAGGCCAAGGATGAGATGGAGGGATGGAGTGATGAGGTATGTGAGAGAAAGGGGTGTGAGCTGGGGGAAGGGCAGTGAAATGGCAGGGGACAGGGCAACGTGGAGGAGGTTTGTTTGTGGCCACCCTTTATGGGATTAAGGCATCTGGAAATAGATAGATGGATGAGTCTTTTTTTTTCCCCCCAAGTAGCAATAATGCAAGGCATGTAAGTAAAAAGTAATGCAGAAGGGTTCATTAATGCAAGATGGTGTACTATTCTGCAGTGAGGGTTAATGTATCTCTTGTACAACTCATCTAAATGTTTGAAATTACCTCACATGAATGCTAAGTACAATGGTACAGACCTATTTATTTTCAATTACAGTGGATGACTGAGGAAGGAAAAAAAATTTACTGGGCATAATGACAGCAGCCACCCTTTGTGGGATTAGGGTGTCGGGCTATAGATAGATAATGACAGAAGATGAATAACAATATCTGATCTTATATGGAATTTAATATTTTATTATTATCTCTGTAGGCTAGTTGATCTTCATGGGCCAAATTCAGTTGGAGTGCCTTAATCCACAAGACCAGTAGATGTTCACTTATTGGCTAAATGACTAGCACCCAATGTACTAAATGGTTTCCTCGGTTGCGTGAAACCATTTAGCTTGTCAGTCACTGTAGTCACTTTAAGGTAGCATTACACAGAGCCACTGGGCAATGAGCGTTCCCACATACACCTTCCTGCATGGAGCTGAATTATTAAATGTTCCAGGAAATAAATGGATCCATGTATCTAACATGGAAATTGTAATATTTTTGCCGTTGATGCCAAGATCTACCAAATGATCAAGTTTTAGGCTAGTATCGAAATCTTTCCAAGAGATACAGGTATGGGCAGACAAAGTGAATTGAACACTAAATGGATGTTGCCATTTAATGAAGACTAGTGGAAGATCATGCACATTGGCTGCCAAAATTTACATGTGGAATACAGACTTAATGGTGCACCCCTGGGAGCATCTGCATCAGAAAAAGGCCTGGGATGGGGGGGTAACTGTATGTGCTGTCCATGCATCCATGTTGCGGCAGTCACAGCAAAGACCAACAGGATGGTTTGGACAATTAGGAAAAAGTTTACCTATATGGATAAAGAGATATTGTTACCCATATATAAAACCTTAATGAGAGCTATATCAGATTATGAAGTTCAGAGATGGTCTCTCTGTCTTGCCCGAGATATGAAATTACTGAAGTGAGTCCAGCACAGAGCAACAATATTAGCCCCTGAAATACTGTAGCTACAGTAGTTGACTTAAGCTACGAGGAGAGACGCACAACATTAGGGCTGCGGACACTCAAGCAAAAAAGGAAGAGAAGGGAAATGACTGAAGTGTAGAAGATACGGAACTGAAGATATTTCCTTCTCCAAATTCTTCTCCTAAGTGCTGCAGAACTTTGAGGGCACAGTCTGAAGCTCACCAAACCAGATCATTGGAGAACTGCTTTAAAAGGGAACTGGGATAAACAGGTTTTAGCTTAAGCTGAAGAAGCACCTTACCAATTTAGTTTTTCTTTTTCTTAGTTGTTATCTATATTTTTCTAATAATTTTTATGGTGGTAAATGGCTGTTTCCTGCTGAGTTTGTTTTCTTGTTATTTTTATCCATATTCTGATATCTTCATGTGTGTTTGTTTCTCAGGTGCAACAACAGACTTACTTAAACTTACTGAATTTATTATTATTAGCCTAACCCTACATACCCACAACCTAGCCTTACCTAACAATGTTAGCTAATCTAACTTAATGA
This sequence comes from Birgus latro, assembly GCA_018397915.1. Classification (NCBI taxonomy): domain Eukaryota; kingdom Metazoa; phylum Arthropoda; class Malacostraca; order Decapoda; family Coenobitidae; genus Birgus; species Birgus latro. Next base: position 24,414 of record JAGKTI010008642.1, read on the forward strand.
AATACCTGTTATGTAGCCTTACCTAACTTATCAAACCTAGCAATCTAACCAACCTGGCCTAGCCTAGACCAAATGATCTTTTTGCCACACTGTTGCAACTTTATCTCTTTTCTATCACTACTTCAGTGGTCACCGCTCCTCTGAACTGTCAGCTTGCATCCCTTCATCACTGTGGTGGGTGCATAGCACTCATCTAGTAGCAAACTCTCATCCCTTTTCAGTCCAACTCTCTAATGCAAGAGTTAACTGTTACTCCCAGTCCTTCATGTATGCAACAAGTCAATTCTGGAACTGTCTTCCTCTGTCTGTATTTCCTAATGCCTGTGACCTCCAGTCTTTTAATCACAGTGTGTCCAGGCATCTCAAAATGAACAGACCTTGAATCTGGCTTCTTCTTTTTTTTTTTCTTGAAGGGAACAACAAGTGGAATTCTAGTTTTAGGTTCCTTGCATTTAAAAAAAATAAAAAAATAAAAAAATAATTTTCATAGACCTGAGTAGCTTTTAGTAGGTGCCTGCCATTATGCTCCATTAACAACATGCATCAGGAAAGCAAAACTTGGGTAAAAACAATAGGACATATAATATCATGAAGCAATTCATTCTATCTATCTATAGCCAGACGCCTCAATCCCATAAGGGGTGGCCACAAACAAACTGCCCCCGTCACCCTGTCCCATTCCCGCAAAAATTGTCAGAAAAATATAAAACATAAACTAGAAAAAGGGAATTGGTAGGGTCTTTCTGCTGCATAAACTAAACTGACCGATTATCAGAAATTGGTTCACCATCAGTGACTGAGAAGTGGAAGCAGTTACCCGAAACTATACAGTAGTTACAGCCCAGTCTATGGCCAGGTTTGTCAAGATAACTATAAAAGTGGCATACAGGCTAACACATGTCATAGAGGTGGGAACAGTACAAGAAGCTCTTATTTCCTCACTGGACATCACTGGGTCAGTATCATTAAGCCTAATGGTTGGCTAATCACCTAAAATCTTTTGTTTACATTGCCATCTTACCGTTTATTCTTCCTTTGGCGACATCTCACGATTCGGCTTCTTCATAATACAGTTAAATAAATTTGACATAAAAAATAAAATAAAGCCTACCTGACTTTAGGGGAAAAAACAGAAGAATATATATACAAAGAAAGGTTCTTGGTACTTGAGTAAGAATTATATACTACGGCGCTACCAATAGCACACTAATCTTCGAATTCTCCATGTATAGCAAAAACGTAAAAGATTTCTAAAGTGGCCCAAATTTTTCCGTCTTCAGTTCAGGAAACACTTCTTACGTACTTCATGTCAGAATGATACACCTTGCTCTTCTGTTTTTCTAGTACACTTACCCTGTTGAAGTAACACTTATGTTCTCCACAGATTTAGGTGCCGACCTAAAAAAAAAAAAAATGCGACCAGCCTCAACCTTTTCTGCAATCCCGTGGAATATATGTACAACTACACAGATATCCGTATAGAATACTACACGAAATGTGCGGTAGAATATATAACAGACAGCCGACAGGTAACTAGAACAGCCAAACTGTTTATTACCGGCCGTTAAAAAAAAAAAATCCAAATCTGGTAATTATTCATAAAGAACCTTAAAGTATTTATAAAAATTCTCAACTTTATAATCTTTAGGAATGTGGCGTTAAGAATCATCGAGGCATCCAGTTAGAATTTAGAAAAGCACGGCCCAGTTTTGACTGTGGACACGAGGAAGATTGCGGGAGTCGCCAATCATTAGGCATACTTAATGATACTGACCTAGTGATGTCCAGTGGCATGTGTTAGCCTGTATGCAACTTTTATAGTTATCTTGACAAACCTGGCCATAGACTGGGTCCAGTTGTCTCCTTGTTTACGAGTGACTCAAGTGACCAATACATTAGTGGGCCGGTCCCTTCAACTAACAGGTTACGACAAAACTACGAAACTGTTATGCAGCGTATTCTTAGTCCAACTCCTTGGGCTAGGATACGGGCATGCGCTTGGGTTCTTTTGTTCAGGACCGGGCTAGAGCATGAGAAACAAAGGATAGGGCTCAAACACAGTGTAACCAGTATTACACGTATATTACCTTACAGTTAGATACAGTGCTCTTAACACTACATGCACATAGGTCAATTCTATATGTGGAACAACGCAGAGCATATATATATAGCAAAACACTACGTCCCCCAGGTGAAATATTATACAGGTTATAACATTACTTATGGGCAAAGATATTACACAGGGGTCGTGACGTTATTACTGGAGCACATATTACACAAGGGTCGAGAGTCAGCACAGTACACTTTATATACGGGGGTCACAGTATCGGAAAAGGGGTTTTCAGGGTTACACGGGGGGAGGGCGTCACCTTTGTTCTGTATGTGCGCTGAGTTTAGGGTCACGAGATTCTGGGTTTCACAAGGGGGAAGGTGTAGATATTAAACAAGGGTCACGACACTCTGGTAAGGGGAGTACACTCTCTGGGTCTATAACACTATGGAAGGACACAGTTGTCACACTAGTCACTGAGGCACACTGAGGTCACGGCACAGGTAGGTGCAGGTGACGGCCCGGGGTAGGGTGGCAGGCCTTGTGCTCCCGAAAAGGGCGCGGGCCTCGTGTGGCGAATACAGGAGTCCGGTGTAGGGTGGTGTGTGGGGCGGCCCTCTCCTGTCGGGGGCCATCGGGGTGTGAGGGTTCTCGGGACTGGGGCCAAACAGGGCTAGGAGACACGCTGCCCGGTGCCTACTCTTGGCCACAGTGGGAGTCCGGGAGGAGGGTCCGGGTTGGTCCGGGCCTGGGGTCGCCTGGAGGGCGGCCCTCGAAGTCTTGGGGCTGCGGTCTCGTCGGGAAGGGAAGGCCATCAGGGGTCATCTGTGGCCGCTCGCCTCGGGGAATTCTGTCAGCTGCTGGGGGCATCGGGGGCTGGGCTGCAGGGACAGGACACCCAGGCTCACTTGGCCTCTGGTGGGCAGGCTGAGCCAGAGACAATGCCCTCACAGGGAGCCTCCTAGCTAGTGGAGGTGGGAAGACCGGTGGTCTCTCCCTCAACATGGCAGATCTGGGGGACTCTGCTGGAACTCCACGCCGGGGCAGAGGATGGAGGTCTGGTGGACACCCCTTCCGCCTGGTAGGTCCGGAGGCCTCTACCCAGGCTCCCTCCCAAGTGAGTGGACAAAGGAGGTCCGGTGGACTCTCCATCAGTCCGACAGGTCTGGAGGACTCTGTCGGGGGACCATTCGGCCCGGGAACAACAGGAGGAGGAAGTCCGACAGACTTCTTGACTCCCGCAGTTGGTCCGGTGGACTCAGCCGCTCTGCTGGTGCCAGGGGAAAGTTGCAGCTGGGAGACGACCCGTGGTCTCTCCCCCTGTAGGTCCAGTGGACTTTACGTGGGCTCCACTACCCTCCTTAAGAGGACAGGTGAGGGTTGTCTGGCTGACATGCCGAAATACCTGCTCCCTACGGCGGGTGGTGTAAGAAGGAGGTCCGGTGGACTCTCCTCCTGCAGTAGGGCTGGTTGCCTCTACTGCACCGTTGTTCCCCTGAGGTATAGTAGATTTTTGAGGACCAGTGGTCTCTCTCCCTCTTCTAGCCACAAGTCTGGTGGACTCTATAGAGGGCCTACTTGGGACTGCGTGAGGGTCAGTCCCACCCCGAGTCTGGTGAGCGCTTCCCTGGTTGGAGGGTAATGCACCGAGTCAATGCACTTCCCGGGGGTCTGACTGGGAGTAAGAGGGACATAGGGTCACAGGTGACGTAGGGTGGTGTAATGCGGAGCACCTGTCAACCTCCACCTGGTCCCCTCCTAAGGTGGGTGTCACCTCCCCGCGTCCTACTCCTGGGGTGGTGGTGTCGGGGTTGCTCCGCTGGTTGGGCATTTCAGAAACAATTAGGTGCACGTTCAGAGATAAACTTGAGCATAAATCTGTAACCAAACAATAAATGATTACTACCCATTTACCAGTAAAATGCCTTTGTCAGCCAGGTACGAGCGAGGCCATTTAAATCCGAAAGCACTGAAATGTCGCCTTATACCCGGAGGATGCCTGGAGTATATCGATGGCTATCTACCTACCAAGTTTCATGCCTTTACGACAAACTGTCTGGCCTGTGGCCATCTTTAGAAGATTTTCTACATGCTGCACCTGGCGCGTGTCACGTGCCACGTGCACTGCCGGGGTGTGATGAAACCTGTCAAAAACAAATTTTAAAGAATGAGGCTATCACATGGTGCAAACCACGCAGTGATCGGCCCTGTGGATGCTGAGATATAAGCTTCTCAAAAGCGTTACGCTCGTGCTGGGCAGGGTTAGGCCGCTCATATGTGAGAAAGTGCCACTACTTGACGAGAGACTTACGAGGTCTTCGCCCTGCCTCGTAATTAATTGCCAAATGCCTTTATCTCAGAGGCAGTGGACAAGAACAAATTTCCACATTACCCTGTCCTCCGTCATTAGGCAGCACTCACAATGCCCTCATACATATAGCTCTTCACCCATCCCTCCACCTCTTCCTCGGGAGCACGGTGGCTCAGAGGTAGAGCATCGAGCTCGGGACCGGGGGGTCGCGAGTTCGATCCGCGCCCGGGACTGCCGTGCCGGGAGGGGTAGCGCCCTGCTGTTACCTAGCGGAGCTATATGATCTCATTGTAAGGTCTAGATCGGGGGATTCTTTAATTCATCTCTTCCTCCGATTCCCCTTCTCTCTCCATCTCATTTACATATAATAATCAATTTTTCATTCTCTTATCTCTCCACATAACCGAACCATCTCCGGTTACTTCTCCCAACGCACTGCAGCACATTCACATCAGCACTTCAGCGCTAGATCCCGAACTTCCTCACTTCCGTTTTTGTTTATCACACTACCTAAATATTTGAAGGCACGCACGTTCTCCACTTCCTGTTCATCTCACTATATGTTCGCCGTAACTTCATTCCTTTCAAAGACCACAACTTTATTATCAACATTAACTTTCAAATATCGTTTCTTACAAATACTTTCACTCATCACCATCCCTTGCAACTCCCACCCAGTCCTCTCTTAACATATAATTAGCAAACAACCATTCAGGGAACTTTCAAGCTTTACCCTCCCACATTAGAGACACTCTATCATCCACCGCTCTACCTTGATTTTCTTTTATAGCACGTTACACATTCCCCTCCCCTAACAAAACCCACTTGTTCCTCTCCAACCAGTTCCTCGTTTCTCTCCCTAACTCTGTCGACAAGTATCCTGCCGTTTATCTTTCCCATTACACAGTGAAGACAAATACTCCTATGACTATCACACACTTTCCTTCTTTTTTTTTTTTTTTTTTTGTAAGGGAAGTATTATACCTAACATCCAGTCGTCTGTCACTCCATTAACCTTCCAGGACAATCTGCTCATTTTCCAGATCTGTTCATTCACTGTCTCTTCCCTCACATTCATCATTTCACCACAGAATCCATCAGTTTCTCGTGCTTTTACCGTTTGTATTTTCTTTAGCGCTTCACATACTTTCAAGCAATAATTATATGAAAAAATATAAATATCTTGATGATAAAAGTCTTTATTATATCCTAGCAACATATCTCATTTCCTTGAATGACGTTCTGATGCACCCCCCCCCCCTCTCTCTCTCTCACTTGCCAACTGTTTCAGGTCTTGTTTAGGCTTAAGTTAGAGTAGGTCAGACGTTAGGTTAGATCAAAGTGGGCTGCGATACGTCAGAGTAGACTTGGTTATCTGGGGTCAGGTTAGGTCAGAGAAGGCTAGGTTTGATTAACCAAAGTTAGACATGAATATACACAAGATTTGGTTAGGCTGATCAGGCGAGAGCAAGACAGGATTAGATTAAGTTTTATTAGGGTCACGTAGGCTAAGTTAGGTTGTCAGAGCAAGGTAAGTTCAGTCAGGTAAGAGTACGTTATACTAATGTACGGAATATTTGATTCCACTGGGTTAATTCAGTACAGAGTACACTAGGTTGGATTGGATTAGGAATAAACTGAAAGGAATGGATATGGTCTGCGCAGTATATATTAAGTTTGATCTGGGCAGGTTAGCTAGTGCCTGTATACGATGGAAGAGGATAAGATGTTAGATTAAAGTAAATAAAGTTAGGCTAGTTTAGGTTAAATATGGATATGAGAGAAAAAATTGAGCAAAATCAGACTAGATTAATTGACTAATCTCTCGAAACTATTATTTTAAAAATCTCCTCCCACACACCTCTCTCCTCTCTCTCACATTTTCCTTACCTCACTTTCTATTTCTCTCCTTCCCTCTCACTCACTTCCTGTCTACTTACTTCCCAACCTCCTTCACTCATTCCTATTTCTCAAATTTCCTTCCCTCCCTTCCTTTCTACTGGGTTACACTTCCACCTCCTCTCTCCCTCCCTCCCTCCATTTTTGTCCCCTGTTTCCTTATTACTTTCATCTCTCTTCCCTTTATTTGCTGCACCTCTCTCTCTCTCTCCATCCCATATCCCTCCTACATACATGTATCTCCAGTCCGTTTTTGTTTCTTTTAACTTATTCCATTTCATTCTCCTTTCTTTCACTACTTTTCTGTTTCTCTGTCTCTCCTTCCTTTATCCTTCTTCTCATCCATCCTTCTCCAGACTCTCTTCCACTCTGTTATTTCTCTCCCTCTCCCTTTCCCCNTGGTCTGGCCTTTGAGAGCATGAAGACTAAAGTTGAAAGTTATGGGTCAGAGGTCATCACCACAATGTTACGGTTTGCATGACCCCACTCTCCCAGTGCATGACCTCTACACTGCATAACCCCCTCTCCCAGTTCATGACCTCTACATTGCATGACCCCCTCTCCCAGTGCATGACCTCTGCATTGCATGACCCCTTCTCCCAGTGCATGACCTCTACATTGCATGACCCCCTTTCCCAGTGCATGACCTCTACATTGCATGACCCCCTCTACCAGTGCATGACCTCTACATTGCATGACCCCACCCTCCTGCTGCATGAACCAAACCTCATAATGCATGACTCACCCTCAAACTCGATCATTCCACCTCCACACTGCATGTCCCCATCCTCACACTACATGACCCCTCTCCCGTGTGCATAACCTCATCCCCACATTGCATAAGACCCCAACCCCAGACGGCATGACCCCACCCTCCCACTGTATAACTCCACCCTTATACTGTACAGCAAGACCCCTTTCCTACACTGCATGTCCTCATCCCCACAGTGCATGACGCCACCTCCACACTGCATAACCACACCTCCACAACTTCACATCCCTACCCTCACTCTAGAATCACACCAGAGGACTTTGTGGTTCCCGCGCTTGACCTATTTATGTCCTTTCCACTTACTCGTATTCTTTTTGTGCTCCTTGTATTTACTAATTTTATTGTTGTATTCCTCTCACTTTCATTTTCTCTTCTTGTTTTGTTCTCACATTCACTTATTTTCTCTTTGTATTCCTTACATGCACTCATTTCCTTTTTAAGGTCTCATCATGTTCACTCATTTTCTATTTTTCTATTCCCCCAACATTCATCCATTTTATCTTTGAATTTCACATTTATTCTCTTCCTGTTTTTTTGTATTCCTCCCACATTCCCCTATTTTCACTTTTTTGTATTCTTCTCACATTCACACATTCTCACGTTTGTATTCCACTCAGGTTCACTAATGTTTTCTTTCCTATTTCACTACGTTCATTCCTTTTCTCTCTTTGTATTCCTCTTACAGTCAATAATTTCCCTGCTCTGTTCCTCTCATACTAACTCATTTTCTCTTTTTCTATACCTCTCATTCATTTTCTCTTTTGTATTTTTCTCACAATCATTTTCTCTTTCTGTATTCTCCCACATCCACGCCTCTCTTACGCTTGACAAATTACAGCATTTCTTTCGTGTCTTCGTTCACTCCCAAACACTTTTACCCCCCCCCCTTTCCCTCTCTCTCAATGTAATTCCTTTGGAGTGGATTACCTAATACTCTTACCACCCTCCCTCAATTCATTATCACTCCCCTTCCTTCTCTCTCTCTCTCTGCCTGCCATTTCCTCTTCTAACTCCCAGGCATTTGCCCTTAATAGCTCTACGGATATATACTGTACACTCAGCAACAAAAGGCTATCTCCTCTTGTGCTTGTCTCACCATGGCGTTTGTTCATCAGCCTCAGGAATCCACAGCACTTCCACTGATGAGTTTATTTAGTCGTACTTTCACTGTCCTTTATAAACAGACTTCTCTTTATTATTATTATTATTATTATTATTATCATCATCATCATCATCATCATCCGGACCTCCTTTCCCACCGTAGGGCAGGGTGAGGAGTAGCAACGTCCAGACAGTCCAAATTTTCCCAATCCAAGGGACCACTCTTCCATCACTCACCATTCAAGCGCCTGGAATCCTGGCTCTATCTGCTACGTCAAAAACATTCACCACTTTCTGTAGCTTCACATAAATGTATCCGACAGAGTCAAACCGGAAGCTGTCACGTTAAAAATAGGTGCCAAATACATGATCATGCGCTTCTCCTCACAATATTCATCCAGCCAGCTCGATCTCTTGTCAGTCCCATAGCCTCACCGACTTATTATTATTATTGTTATTATTATTATTATTATTATTATTATTATT
>JAGKTI010008643.1:0-33031 GCA_018397915.1 Birgus latro
TTGTGGAAAAAACAGTAGACTGTAGTCTGTAATGACACTGGTTGAAAGTTTGGCTGTTGTAAATTGAGTATTTGATGTAATTTTTAAGTTATTGCTATTTTATCATAAGGTCCAGTGACAGACATTCCTGTCAGTACCATCACATCAGTTTTTAATTGGAGACCTCACCAGCAGAGGCTGGTTGTTCCTGCAAGTGTTGATGTGTAAGGGTATGTTGGGAGGTTTGTGTATAAGGACACTTATAGACCTCAGGAACACATTAATTGTAACGGTAAGGTGAGGGATGAATTTCTTGTTGCACTGCAGAACGCAGCTGCATTCTGAGGCTGTGGCACTATTTAACATGCAGGCATTCACACACTTGTGTGTTGATTTATACTTTGCACTTTTTGATACCACTAAAAAATCTCTACTGCACTCTTCTCAGAGAAAAGGAATCCTCCCACAGGTAATGACGAGAATGTTCTCTTTTACCTCGGCTTTACTGTCATTTATTTGCCATGTCTCTCCAGTACAGTATTACAATCCTTTGAAACTCTTATGTTTGGTTAACCTCTTTTTTTTTTTTTTTTTTTTTTTTTTTTTTTTTTTTTTTTTACTGATGAGCATTTTTTTGACAATGTTTTTTGTATAGGCACTCCTCACTTAATTTCAAAGAAGTTTGCTGGCAAATGGGTACTTACAGTGATCCTTCTAGCTTTTAGTTAAGGGGTTACAGCAACACTTTAGTTAATATTATGTAGATTTTAAGTAAAACATCTTTAAATGAGGAGTACCTGTATGTGGTAGTTTACCATCTAGTAGCAAGCATGATAATCTCCATTGTCTACAACAAAGCCACCATACATAGATGCTTATGGAGTTATCTAATTTTCCCATGTACAGACACTCCCCACATTGTCTAGGGTGTGTGCAGGCAAAATATTACATACAGTACTTCACCTGACCCATCAAGTTTTCAGTGAATAATGAACTTTAAATAAAAGAAGAGCTAATTCATCAGAATCTTTTCCATCTGTATGAGGACATTCTTTGTATTTTATTCTGGCTAATACCAGGTGATTTTCTTTAGCTCAGAAGAAACCCTCTTGGGGGTGAATAGGTCAACAGAGAAACAGTTTTAAAGGAGGAGTACCTGAATTGTAACTTTGTTTTTGTAGTGAGGACACATCATTACAGTACAGTATTTCATTTCCTTTTGTTTCATTTTTGTCACTGTCTGCATGGTTTGCCCTGAGTTTTCCTTTGTTGCTTTCTGTTGTTTGTTTTTTATCTGTGCATGAATAAATGGTACTGTATACATGATGCTATGTATTGTGGATATAGAGGGATGGTGAGTGGTTGAGAGAATGAAGATGTTTGTTTTGATTGATTTTTGTATTTAATGACACTGTAATAAATACTGTATCTTGCTGGATTCTAAATAGACTGATTTGGAAGATTGACTTTCACCCATATTACTGCATGACACTGAAGGATACAAATTGATAATTTTGTTTATAGTAACCATGTTTGCTGTATAGTACCTAAGTCAGACAGATTAGTTTTTACACTTTTAAAATATTTGAAAAAGAATACTCTCAATATAAAGACATACAGTTCAGAACGTAAGTTCTAATATTTCACCTGTTCTGCTTCTTACTGACCTTTGATGGCCAACATTCCATAGCTGATGGAGAGGTTATATGTCTGTGCCTATGATGATTCTCTTTTTGATATGATGTGAGAGGGAAGAAGGTGATGGGCATACCCCATGTGTGAGGTTGATACGTTCATTCGTTTCATTTTGTTTTGTTTTTGAAGGCTCCAGCTTGCTTGCATGCATCAGCCCTGGTCACCTAATGGTGGCCCTCCATGCTGCTCGATCTCTGGCAGCTTCCTTATTTAGTCTCTTATCCCTGAGGTCACAGTCATTGACCTCGTCCCAGGTCTTTCTCGGTCTACCTCCCGCCACTCTACTCCCAACATTAACACTTCTCACTTTCTGGTCGCAGTTATCATCCCCCATCCTCTCCACATACCCAAACTATCTCAATCTACCTTTCCTCATCACAACACCAATACACTCCAGTCCCATCCATACGTCTCAACTTTTCCATCGTAAACCTAGCCCCTCTCCTCCCCCCCAGGCCTCGCACTCAGGGACGCACTGCACATTTACCTAATCATTGCCATTTCTGTACGTTTGAGCCAGCGAATATCCTCTTCCTTTACTGTCCAGGTCTCACTACCATACAGCATTACACTCCTAACACATGCTGCATACAAAGATCCCTTAGCACAGAGGGAGAGCCCTCTGCACCTCTTCCAGCCTCTCCTCACTCTAGCCACCACCTCCAGCACATAACATGTCTCTCAAATAAAAAAACTTTTCCACACACTTAAGAGACTCACCAGCAAGGTCAATCCTTTCACGCCTGACAATCTCCACATGCTCTTCTTGACACACCGCTCACGTGAAATCAGCATTATCATGCAGTCTACGTCTACCTTTGATACCACTACATCTCATATGCACCCACTTACTGCAAACACTGCACAGATGGAATTACTTTCCACTTTCTTGTGGAAAATTGCACATGGCCACTCTCTCTCTCTTCTATGACAGTGCTGCCATCAGCCCTAGATGCCATCACGTTTGTTTTATCTGCATTTACTCATACACCCTTGTGCCCCATACCATCTTGCTACTTCCAGAATCTTTCCTCCACCTCCTTTTCATTTTCTGCAGTCAAAACCGAATCATCAGCATACAGCATCTCCCATGGGAATCCATTTCTGAAGTCACGTGACAGGGCTTCAAGTACTATAATAAATAATAAGGGGCTCAAGACTGACCCCAGATGCACATTAACATTCACAGAAAACTCATCACTCAAATCTCCATTCACCCTTACCTGGGTGCGAGCAACCACATACGTGGCCATAACCACCCTAACCAGCCACTCCTCGATCCCAGGCTTTCTTATTGCCTACCTCACCATCTCTCTAGGAACTCTGTCAAAGGTTTTCTCCAAATCAGCAAAAACAAAGTACAGTTCCCTTTTCTTTCCTGTATATTTTTTGGAAACTGTCAAACAATGAAAATGGCATCAGTGGTCCCTTTGCGTGGCATAAACCGAAACTTTATCTCGTCAATATTCACTCTTTCTCTTATTATATCTTCTAGAACTCTCTCCATTACCTTCATTATGTAGTTCAGTAGCTTTATACCTCTATAATTTCCTCTTTCCATGGCATCACCCTTCCCTTTGTACACATTTACAATTACACTCATCAGCCAATCATCTGGGACAACACACTCATATAATAATCGTATTTATCAAGTCAGTAACTCACCCCCTCCTATATCTCCCGAGACTTTCAACATTTTAGCAGTCAACCCAGACACACCTGCTGCCTTCCCCAGCTGCATCCTGCCTGTTGCCCTGCTTACAGTAGCAGCATCAACGAAAGGCCGAGGGCTAGACACTGGATCTACTGGCTCCAAAACTTTCCTGTCCCAGTCAAACTCCTCATTCAACAACTGATTGTAATGCTTTCTCCAAACATCTCTGATATCCCCACTGAAGCTGAGGAATTTTGGGTAAACTTGTGTCCTTGACTATATTAGTTCCTGTCAGATGGTGCTGTCCTTCCATCATTGTCAGATTTGCACCCATTACTTGCCAATCATCCTGACGGCATTGTTCCTGGGTCCTGAATGGTAACTTTGACTCTTAATGGCAGACATGTTGAGCATGGGCTATATGTAAAAGTTGATGACCACCTGAGCATAGCGTAAATTTATCCTCTCCTTGTGGCATGAAAAGTGCACATCTGTATTTGGTTATACACCCAACCCTTGGCTATCGCAGGTTCCGCTATAGCGTTTTATCGCTATCGCACCCGTATAAAAAATTACCCAAATAACTTTATCGCGCACTAAATGCCTGCTATCACGCACCAGAAGTGTTACAAAAATTAAAAAAGGCCGGGTTCCGGCGCTCCGCCCAGCCAACAAAAGATTCACTTGGTGATTGGTCGCGTGATGTCAGTGCCAGCCGAGCGGTGACTGCCCGCCCGACCGAGTCTCCCCCGCCACCCACCAAGCCACTGAAGTGCTTATCCTCAGACTGCAAACAGTGACAGCCAGAACAATAACCCTTTTTGTGATATTACAATGGCCAAATGACTCAGAGTCAGATGGCCACCCCTTACTGGATTATGGCATCTGGCAATTGATTGATAGATCACCCACAGCTGCCTCCATTAATGACAGCGAATTGTGTTGTTATTGTTGTGACAGCGAATTGTCCCAAAACAATCAGTCCTTCCTGACGACCTCTTTATAGCTTTTTTTTTTTTTTATGACTAATGGATTTGAAAAATAGTTTCACACTGCATTTTTTTTTTTTAATGGGCTTTGAAACTTATTCCTGGCGAAATATGCATGATGCTAGACGGCCATCGAAAGGGATAGTAAGTTCTGTTTCTTATTAACCCTCCCCATGAAACAAATAACTCAAAGTCAAATGACCACCCGTTATGGGATTATGGCGTCTGGCAGTAGATAGATAGATAGATCACCCATAGCTGTCTTCATTAACGACGGCGAATTCTCGTTATTGTTATGGTGGGGAATTTGACTTGACGACGAATTGTCCTGAAACCATCAGTCCTTCCTGACGACTTCTTTATAGCTTTTATTTTTTTTCCTTTATTTTAAATATGCGTGATGCTAGACAGCTGTCAAAAGGGATAGTAAGTTCTGTTTTTTTATTAACCCTTCCCGTAAAACAAAAGTCAAATGGCCATCCCTTACGGGATTATGGTGTCTGGCAATAGATAGACAGATAGTACAGTATACTGTATTTCTAATTTGCATGCTCATTTTTAGACCATTATATGTTATTATGTGGTACAAAAAGGGTATCTTAGGGGTAACTATTGAGGTCATGGCACCAGTTAGAATTACTGCCGTAAGTTCTTCAATTCGGCTGTCGCGTTTTTGGCTATAGCGCAGCCATGGCGGCACCAATTAGGCGTGATAGCCGAGGGTGGGGTGTACTATCCGGGAGTCAGAAATTGTTGGTTGACTGTAACAACACATGAAAGCCAACTTTTTTATGGAACTGCAGATAGTATGGTTACTTATGCCACAGCCATGCTTACTTGTGCCACAGCTACCAGCTTTATTTTCATGCATTGGTATGTCTGGGTTATTTAACTGCATTGTGTAATGATCGGCTGAAGTACAATATTGTATACCCATCACCAATCTGTTGTACTCTGAACCCAAATAATATCTTTTTAAGAAGTGTTGAATAGCATTCTGCTGCGTTTAGGTTGTTTTTGAATATTCTACATACAGTAGTACTTAAACCTGCATTCTTAATTCTCTTAAACCTCATCCCAGCACAAATGTGTTATTGGTACTGTATTTATATGGAGGCTTTAACCCCCTTAGCCATTGGATATCATTTATAGCTTATTCATGCCTCTACCAGACAATTTATTTATTTATTTATTTTTTTTTAATAGCATAGGAAAGCATCCTGGTACAGTAGTGAAGGATGTATCCAACTCCTCCAGTTCCAAAATTCCTTCCTGAGCTACATCATGATGTCACATGGTAGCAAGAATAATCAAAACTGATATTATGTTATGACAATAGGGGTTGAATCCTTCATAATTTTTCTCTCGCCTACAAATTTAAGCACAGTACCCGTAGTCAGTATAACCTGATATAGGTATACATTGATGTGATTATGAAGACTAATGCCTTGCTCTAATCCGTCCATGCAGGTGGTAAAGTGCAACATGATAGAGAACATCATACCCATCATGATGTCAGTGAAGCACAAGCTGGAGGAGCAGCGGTCCCCATTGATGAAGCACCTCCTCCTCTTCTTCAAGGAGATTATGAAGGACTACAAGAATGAGGTGAGGACAATATACAGTAGCTCCCCTATATAAAAGTTAAAAATTTTGAGATTTTTTAAAAAGGTATTTATTATTATTGTTATTATTATTATTTTGTGGCAGGTGGGGGCACTCACCATCCACTCACTCGATGTAGTGCTGCTTTGGGTGTCTGCCCTTTCCTCTCTTCCTTCCTTCCTCTTCTGTCTTTCTTTCCATCATTCTTTCCTCTCCCTTCTGCCTGCGGGTGACTTTACACTCCCTTTTTTCCTTAATTCTTTCCTTTTCCGTCTGTCTATGGGTGACTCTACACTGAGTGACAAGCCAAATAGTTTCCTGTACACAATGAAACCATTTACTACACTTGGTGATAACCATGTAACCAAATTATGACGGATGGTGGTTTAGTGGGTAATGATGGAGCTTCAGTCGAAGTGAGCTTGTGCAGGTTTATATCCAAGGGGTAGCTGAGGTTTATTGCTCATGTAATGCCACTCAGGGATGAGTGAGGCAGGGCACTCTTATCTTAAATATCAGGACCAACTTGCTTAGCACCAGGCTTCAGTGCTCCTCATGGGGCAACATAGGATTGGATGATGGATGGATTATTATTATTATTATTTTTATTTATTTATTTATTTTTTGTGACATCTATTGTGCATTCAGTATTTATTAATACTTAAGGTACTTAATGATACTAACGATCACATTTACTTGAAAGCAGTTTGTACATCAATGGTATTCTAGTTGCCACTTGTGTTCATAGTGTTCAGCAATGATCTGTACATATTTGGCCTCATATATAGTGTTAGTGAATTTCAGCTCACTGACTTCACTAATTACAAGGAAATGCTTGGTCCCTGTTAAGTTTGTTTGTTGTGGAGCAACTGTATTGTTTTCATAATTAAACTTTGATTATCAGTTTTACCCTCGTAACAGGAATAAAACTGAATTTCTGCCATTCCATATAAAATCTAGTTATTTTAGAATATACAGTATAACAATTTGGCTCCAGTACAGTACAGTCAACTTTTTCAAATTGAAATTCCTTAGGCTTGAAGTGTATTCAAACTTCAGAATAATTTGAACTTTAGGAAGGCTGAGTGTTGCATGAATGAAAGTACTGCCCAGATTTTTACCTCAGTCCCAGCCATTCTATTATGTTGGCACTTGGTCTTGTTTTCAGTTAAACACCTTGTTAACCACTTCCTGAATATCGTTTTGTTTTGTTTATAAGAACTCTAATATGCTTACATGCATCGCCCTTGGTCACCTAATGGTGGCTCTCCATGCAGCCTGATCTCTGGCAGCTTCCCTATTCAGGCCCTTATCCCTGAGGTCTCACTCTATTACCTCTTCCCAGGTCTTTTTTGGTCTTCCTTTTGGAACCCTACCCCCCAGCATTAACACTTCGCACTTTTTGTACCCAATTGTCATCCCCTATCCTCTCCACATGCCCAAACCATCTCAGTCTACCTCTCCTCATCACAACACCAATACACTGCAGTCCCAATTTAACCAAATTACAGTAGGGCCACGTGGATAGCAACACTACTAGTCTGACACTAACGTCATTGTCTGTGGGGCAAACTACTTACCTAATTAAATCAAATTAGTCTGGGACTTTTTCAGCTACACCCCTATTTTCAGTCTTTAGCCACATATATCAAGTAGAATTTCAACAATATTAAAACTATCTTAAATGAAACATGCAAGAAGGTTAAGCAGACTTGCTTATTATTGGTTTTGAGTCCTGTTTATTGAATGTTGAGCGAACTGGTACAGCCTACAAGTGGCTCTTGTCTCGCTCCTGTCCCTTGCTCCCACTGTCGCTCTAACTCTCAATGGCTCTCAACCCACGTTGACATGCCTCATTCTCAGTCTGATTAGCCTCTGCTGTATTACATTTAGTGCACAATCTCCACAAAGGTGGCCATGAAAACACCAAAAAATATATATACATATCAACAGTGGGATGCAATTGCGTCCTGTGACAAGTGACGATCACCTTGTGCTCAACGTCAGGGTTGCCAGGGTCAAGACACTGGCAGCCCAGCCTGCCAGCCTGCTATTCTCTAGCGGCCTATCTCTAGCCATGCAGCATGTCTCGCAGTGAGATAGTTTCTGTCCTGTTGCTATCTGTGAAATCGTTAAGCAAAATAACACTGTCCGCACAGCCCTACTGTAATGTGGCAAAATGTAAAGGAGAAAGAAACCCAACCATGACAGTAGAAAACATTACATTCAGTAAGTACAGTATTGAGCAATTGCCAGAGTTTATGGACCTTGTTATACTGTATTTTGTGAAAATGAGGGAGCTTGATGTATGGTAACTGTGTCTCAGATGCATATTAAAAGTTATAATTGCCATTAGGAATAAGGGAAACCAGAGTGGCAGAATGGTGCTGTGGTGGCCACCCATATCGGACATCATATTCAGTGCAATGAAGATATTAATGATGACCTTTACCTAACCTAGACAAAACCAAAACCAAACCAGTATCATTACTTTGAAGTAATTAATGAGAATATTCAGATGCATGGTTAACCAGAAACCTACCAAGAACCTTAAGCTGATTAGCATCTGAATTGATGCCACTGCTCAGAGATATGGCACCACTGCACACCAAATGTCATTCATCCACCACAAAATGGGGAAAGTACTCAGCTCAATCACTGAATAAGGCATGTAAAGGTTACATATAGACTTGAAACTTGTAAAATTTTCACCATCAGCACAAGTGTGAGGCTGGATTGTCACGTCTTTTATGACGAGTCTCATTCATGTTGTCTTATCACATACTGGATCAGCCTTCCAGTCCCACTGCAGTTGCTCATTATTGCCAGTCTGCTATAAAGGCAGTGACATCATGTATCCTTGTGGTCACCTTCCCATCACTCCACTGCAGTAATGGTTTCATTCTTTGGTGACTAGTACAGTAAGGATTTCAGTCACTGAAACTAATTTCATTCTAAACAACCATGTAATTCTCTCTCTCGACTTCGAGTGTATGTGTGTGTCTGTCTGTCTGTCAGACCGTGTGTGTGTGTGTGTGTAAGAGCTTTTTTAGGGGGACATAGTACGTGCTGGAGGTGGGCTGGAGCTAGCTCTGTAGCTGGGGTAAGGAGTGGTTGGAGGAAGTTCAGAGAGCTGTTGCCTCTCCTGACGTTTAGAGGGCTGTCCCTCCATGCTGAGGGATCTTTATATGCAGCTTGTCTTAAGAGTGTAATGCTGTATGGCAGTGAGACCTGATTAGTAAAGGAAGAGGATATTCGTAAGCTCAGACATAAAGAAATGACAGATTAGATGGATGTGTAGTGTGTCCTTGAATGGAAGGCCTGGGGTGGGCTCAGTTTCGTTTCGTTTCGTTTTTGAAGGCTCCAACATGCTTGCATGTGTCGGTCTTGGTCACCTAATGGCGGCTGTCCACGCTGCTCGATCCCTGGCAGCCTCCCTGTTCAGTCTCTTAACCCTTAAGTCACACTTAATGACCTTGTCCCATGTCTTTCTCGGTCTACCCCTCCCAACCCCTCCCTCAATATTAACACCTCTCACCCTCTGTACCCAATTATTATCCCCCATCCTCTCCACATGTCCAAACCACCTGAGCCTACATCTCCTCATCACAACACCAATACACTCCAGTCCCATCCTACCTCTCAATTCTTCCATCGTAAACCCAGCCCCCCCAGGCCTTGCACACAGGGACGCACTGCACATCCACCTAATCATTGTCATTTCTGTACGTTTAAACCTGCGAATATCCTCTTCCTTTACTGCCCAGGTCTCACTACCAAACAGCATCACACTCCTAACACATGCTGCATACAAAGACCCCTTAGCACGTAAGGAGAGTCCTCTCAATGTCAGGAGAGGCAACAACTCCCTGAACTTCTTCCAACCACTTCTCACCCTAGCAACCGAGCTAACTCCAGCCCCACCTCCGGCACATAACATGTCTCCCAAATAACAAAACTCCACACACTCAAGAGACTCACCTGCAAGTTCAACCCTCTCACGCCTAACAATCTCCACCTGCTCTCCCCGACATGCCGCACACATGAAATCAGCATCATCTCGCAGTCTTCCTCTAATACCACTACATCTCTTGTGCACCCACTTATCACAAACACTACACAAGATGGAATTACTTCCCACACCCATGTGGCAAACTGCACATGGCCACTCTCCCTCTCCTCTGATTGTACCGCCACCAACCCTAGATATCATCACTTTTGTTTTATCTGCATTTACCCTTAAGCCCTTGTACCCCATACCATCTCTCCACTTCTTAAATCTTTCCTCCGCCTCCTTTTCATTCTCTGCAATCAACACCAAATCATCAGCATACAACATCTCCCATGGGAGTCCATCTCTGAAGTCACGTGAGAGGGCTTCAAGCACCATGATAAACAACAAGGGACTCAAAACTGACCCCTGATGCATGCCAACATTCACGGAAAACTCATCACTCAAAGCTCCATTCACTCTTACCTGGGTGCGAGCACCCACGTACATGGCCATAACCACCCTAACTCAAAGCTCCACTCACTCTTACTTGGGTGCGAGCACCCATGTACATGGCCATAACCACCCTAACCAGCCATTCTTCCAACCCTAGCTTTCTCATTGCCCACTTCACCACCTGTATAGGGACTCTGTCAAAGGCCTTTACCAAATCAACAAAAACAAAATACAATTCCCTTTTCTTGCCAATATATTTTTCCTGAAGCTGTCGAACAATGAATATGGTGGCATCAGTGGTCCCCCTGCCTGGCATAAACCCAAACTGCATCTCATCAATATTCACTCTTTCTCTAATCATACCTTCTAGAACTCTCTCCATTACTTTCATTACCTGATCTAAGAGCTTTATACCTCTGTAATTTCCCCTTTCCAGGGCATCACCCTTTCCTTTGTACACATTTACAATTACACTCCTCAGCCAATCATCTGGGACAACACACTCATATGTAATCCTATTTATCAGGTCAGTGACTAACCTCACCCCAGTATCTCCTGAGGCCTTCAACATTTCGGCAGTCAACCCAGACACACCTGCCGCCTTCCCCACCCGCATCCTGCCTATTGCCTGACTCACAGTAGCAGCGTCAATCAAAGGCCTAGGGCCAAACACTGGATCAGCGGGCTCCAAACCTTCTCTATCCCAATCAAACTCCTCATTCAACAATCGGCTATAATGCTCTCTCCATGCATTTTTAATATCCTCACTGCTCACCACTACCCTTCCATCATTCATTCTTCACACACTGCTCACCTACAGTGTCCCGATTATCCCTCTTCACCTGATTTGCCACCCTAAAAACCATATTTTTCCTTTCTCCATGATTTAGATTATCAAGTAAAAGTCTCTGTGACTCAGACTTCACCCTGTATACCTCTCTTCTAGCCCTGCGCTTGGCAGCCAAGTACTCCTCCCTGTTGCCACCATTCTTCCATTCCCGGAAAACCCTTCTTTTCTCCTTAACTGCAGCTTCTACACCCTCATCCCACCACCAAGTTACTTTATGTCTTGGTGGGCCTCTTGTCCAACCGCATATTGCATTGGTAACTCTCAAGAGGTTGTTCTTAAGGGCTCTATACTGTTCATTAACGCCTCTATCTACGGCTTCCTGTTCAGCCACCACTCTCCTCATCTCACTGTAAAAGGCATCCCTTACTGATTGGTTTCCCAGCTTCCATATTTTCCTCCTAGGTACATATGTCCTCCTCCTCATCACTCGTTCCTTAAGCACCATGTCACAAATCAACAGTTTGTGCTGCTGAACACACTCCTCGCTTCCTATAACTTTAACATCCCTCACTAATCTCCTATCAACCCTCCTGACCAGAAAATAATCTATCTGACTACTATTTCCCCCGGACTCGTACGTAATCAACCGGCTGATTCTTTTCCTAAAATGTGTGTTGCACACAATCATGTCCATAGCCTCCCCAAACTCAAGTATTCTTTCCCCTTCCGCATTCCTCACACCATACGCACATCCTCCATGGACTCCTTCATAACCTTGAGCTGCTTCACCCACATGACCATTTAAATCCCCTCCCAGAACCACTACCTCATCATCACCCATACCACACACCACGTATTAAATCATCCCAGAATCTATCCTTCTCTGCGTCATCCAATCCTACCTGTGGAGCATATGCCGATATAACTGAAACCAATTTCTGCCTGACCAAAATTTTCACTACTAATATCCTATCACTTACTCTCATAACATTCATGACATATTCCACCCATTTCTTTGCAACCAACACACCCACACCCCCATATCCGTCAGTTCCCCCCTGCCAAAACAACTTATAGTAGCAATCCTTCCCAACAATCTTTCTGGCTGATCCACCCCTGTACCAGACTTCCTGCAAACATGCCACATCCACCCATCTCCACCAGGCAGTCTGGGACTGGAGTGTATTGGTGCTGTGATGAGGAGAGGTAGATTGATATGGTTTGGGCATGTGGAGAGGATGGGGGATGACAGTTGGGCGTGGAAAGAGAGGAAGTGTGAACATCAGGTACGGTTGCAGGAGGTAGACCAAAAAAGACCTGAGACTAGGCCATAGAGTTTGACTTCAGGGATAAGAGACTGAATAAGGAGACTGCCAGAGACTGAGCAGCATGAAAAGTTGTCATTATGTGACCAAGGCCGACGCATGCAAGCATATTGGAGCCTTTATAAACAATATGACACGAAATGAAGCTTCGTCATTAATAGCTTACAAGAGAACACTGTGTTGTAAAGATGTTATATCGTTAAGGAGGAGATGCTCCTTAGCTAACACAAACACTACTTTGAAGCAAGCAAAATAGTCTGAAGCTACATATATATTATCATCATTAAATAATACTGGTTGCTCAAGGCATAACTGAACTTCTGCACTTCTTTTATATGGTGGGTGAAGTCTGAAATTTCAGTTCTGTGTGCTACTTGATTATTTATCTCATGATGTTTCCACCACTGTACAGTACAGAATTATTTTATTGACTTGTTTAATTGAAGTAAATAGATAAACAGGCCTGTAAAAGAAGAAGGAAATCTAAGTTACTTGACACTTGTAAAAAGTGAACTTGATTGTGAAAATTTCTTAGCATGGAGTTTGGGAGATGTCACTGCAAGATGAAGCAAAGCATTTTAATATTCTGGAACCCCCTATACTCAGTTTATTTTCATTTGATGAAACTGGGCCACTTTCACCTCAA
Source organism: Birgus latro (assembly GCA_018397915.1). Lineage (NCBI taxonomy): Eukaryota > Metazoa > Arthropoda > Malacostraca > Decapoda > Coenobitidae > Birgus > Birgus latro. The sequence goes on from JAGKTI010008643.1 coordinate 13,131, forward strand.
TGATAGGTTGTGTTTACATGAAATTTGGTGAGCTCCTTGGTTAGTATAGTAGTCAGATCAACCCACCAGTCTGATTACACATGGACACCAGCTGAGCTGTAAGGAGTTAGGGATCAATGTCAGGTTAAAGTAAATGAACTGTAGTAAGGAGGTTGGTGATACTTTTTTTTTTTTTTTTTTTTTTTTTTTTTACAGCACAAGAATGTGGTAAAGACTTGTCCAGCTACAGCTTGGAGTTGTCTTCCTATCTTCCAGCTTGGATGATGATCAAGTATTTTACTTTCAATGCAACTGGTGTACTTGAATCTTTTATTTAGGTTAAAACTGGATGTTTTGAGCATACAGTAGGAAAATCATAGCAGCCAGAGGCTTCAAAAACACTCAAGTAACCCTCTCTGCTACATGTTGGTAGTAGGGGAATTTTATTTTGGCTAACACCAGATGATTTCATCCATTCAAGAGAAACCCTGACTGTCAAAGAAACTGCTTCACTCCATTGTTTTTTTTTCTATTTCAGAGGCTTTTTAAGAGAGATTTTTTTTTTTGAAGTGGAGTTAGATATAGCCTTCATTAATCCCTGTACAGTATTATGAAAGGCTTTTTCATACTTGAATAAATTTGCATGGAAATAGCAAGAATAAGCTTGAAAAATGTGTCAGCAGAATCTAGGGGATAAAAAGGTTATTTAATAATGCTGAGATGCAATTTTTGTAATGTACCACCTCTTTGCATCCCCAGGTGAAGGAGATTCTGGCTGGAGATAAACAGCTGGCCAAGGAAATAGAGTTTGACCTGAGGCGGTTTGACCAGGAGCAGTGGGAAGAAGAGGAAGAGGAGGAGGAGGAGGGAGGACAAGGCCAAGGAGAGAAGAGGAATGAAGGAGAGAAAGGAGCAGAAACAGATAAGGATAGCGTCAGTGGAAATCAAAGTAACCAAAATAAGGATGATGAGAATGGATGCACTTCTGTGGGTTCATCTCCATCATTACCTGAGAGATCAAAGGCCATCGAGTCTGATAAGGCCAAGGCATCACCCTTTCGCATATCGGCACCACAGACTGTCACCCCTGGCATGTCAAAGAACCAGCTCCTGTGCATGAGCAAGGCTGCCTCAATAGCCAGAAGGATGTCTGAAGCTGGGGAGAGTCCTCGCAGACAAGCACTTACCAGAGCCAACCAACGGAGGGTTAGCATTGCTGATTTTAGGAATGTTGCCAGTGAGTCAGCAGAGAAAAATAAAGATGACAGTGATGATACTGAGTCTAGGAAGCGCCAGAGTGAGCCAGCAGCCGGAGATAAGGATGACACACACATTGATCCACGTCCAGTGTGCAGCCAGCAGTCACCCCTTGCACGACAAAAGCAGACACACACTCCACACAAACAAAAGACCAGATTAGAGCTCTTGAGGGCCATCAGTACCCCTCACGGTGAACAGAGTGTTATCAGCAACATAACTTTCATCAATGAAACACAAGAGCTGAGTGCAATTAACTTAGACTCCTCTACATTTTCCAAAAAGGAATCTCATGGCTCAGGGGGCCAACAGAAGCTTCTCCTCCACCTCAAGAGTCCAGAAGCATATGCCAAAGAATCAGACTTCAGCAGAATTCGTAGGACCACCAGGAGTTTGAACTCAGAACTCCATAAAGTTAGTAAAGAAAAGAAAAGTACAGGACGACAACGCAGCTCTGGAGGATTGTTCGAGTCCTACTCAGAAACAACAGAGAGCGAGGCTGTATCCATATCTGAGAGCGATGCTTCTGAAAGTGATGTTTCCACAACTTCAACAACAGCAAGCTCCAGCAGTGCCAAACTTCCCCTTGAGAAGATGAAGAAGAAGAAGAAGAAGACAGCTAAAACCCCAATCTCAAGCAGCAAAATGAAGCGGACGCGAGACATGACCTCTCTGAGCCCTGATCCTACCAAGACTCAGACAGATCCAGCAGCCTCACGCAAACCCAAACAAAAGAGAAGCAAGAGCAAGAAATGAAGTAATTCCTGCTTGGTGTGGATGAACCTACAATCTTTTTGAGACAGGAATTACACTCAGCCTCAGCTCACACACTTTTGCACCTGCCCATACTCCCTCTGTCTGACTCCATCATGTCATTCTTATTTTGAATGAACTATACCCCTTAAGTCTAATTCCATCATGTATAAAATTTGGAATGCACTATAGTTATAGGTGGTGGAGTTAGCGTGAGGGAGTATGAGCCTGTGTGGAAGGGTGTGAACTGTGGTCACGTGTAAATTGAAACCGGAATGAACCTTAGGGGTCATATTTTCTTCACTTTAGGAGCTTTCTAGCACCTCTTCCATAACCATTTAACTTTGGTGATATATTTTCCCATGCATCATTCCTACCACCAGTGATTTTATTCATCTGTGGAGAGAGACTTTTCAAACTGGAGGAATTTTATATAGCCTTCAGTAACTCCAGTACAAAAGCCATTCATTACGTTGAATGAAGTTGTCTGGAAATAGCAAGAGTAAACTAATAAATACATCACCAGATTCAAGGGGCTAATGATTTATTTGGCTTACTAAAACTGATTCTTTTTTGGGATGTTATAAGTGTCTTCCTGACACTGTCAGGCTGCATAAATAACATGCAAGAAAATATTAACGGACCCAGTGCAAAAATAAGCTGATAAGGATGAGGTGCAAGAGAGTCTCGTCAGTCACTACAGTCTGATAACGTTTTATATTCTTGTTATCTCCATACAGTTGTATTCAGCTCTGTAGAGAGCTTTCAAACTGGAGAAGTTAGATATAACATTCATTAGCCTCTTCACTGCAAGAGGTATTTTCAGGCTGAATAAAATCTCTGGAGGTAGCAAGAATAAATTAAATGCAACTTGTCAACAGAGTGAAGGCCCTAACCAGTGAAAATCAATGACCCAGTTTCATAGTAGTGTAGCCCCAGATTCATTTGAAACATGAACCCAGTGGAGTGCAGGTGGATATTGCCCTCTTCTGCAGCCCACCATCCTCTTTCCAGGGGGCAGTGAGGTCACTGAGGGACATTTATATAACCGGAAAGCTTATCACCTAGTTATATCGGTGCCACAGTGTAAAGGCATTCTAAAGGCATTCAGCACCGAGGTAGCAAGAATTAAAAAATACAAAATGTGAAGGCTGTAACTGGAGAGAATTTGAGCCAGTGTCATGGTAAGTGGACCAAACATTATACTGTATAGAGCTGACCCTCGATTTTATGGACTAATGGGGGGGGGGAAACAAGAAGTCCCTTCCTGTAAAATATGTCAGTACTCTTGACAAAAATGGCACCCACTCAGTGACTCTGTATTTCCAGATATCCTATTTTTTATATACGGTTTTAGCATACATACAGTGGACTTTCCTAAATCACAGTCTTAGGAGACTGGGCACAAATCATCATTTGTGAATTCCACGAGTTAGAAATAACTAAGCTTGTGGGGAAAATTACTTATGAGACTGTCATCTTGGAAGAGTTTCCCCCCTTACCCCCAAATCTACAACAAACTGGTCACCAGCAGACACTAACAACCTGGAAAAGAAGTTAGTTTAGCTTATTTCATGGAAATGAACTATACTGTAAGATTTTTCCCTGACTGACTGACGACATTGCTTGAATGGACAGGGGAGGGAGGAGGGGTTCTGAGGCTTGAGGTGGACTACGGCCTTTCAGCAGAAGGCAAGTGTGCTGCTTCCTCCTTATCAACCTCCCTCAGAAACCTCTCAGAGTCCATTGTGGAGATAACGGATGCTGTGTCGTCATCGCCCTCAGCTGCCTCCGTGTCGTCGTAAGAGTCAGTTCATTGAGCTTAATTCTTTACCAAACAGGCACAGCCTTTCCATATTTTCTATTGAAATGAGTCTTTCACAGATTACATATTATTCCAGGATTACCACAGCTACTGGGCATTTTAATAAACATACCTCTGAAAGCTATAAATGAGGATTTAGAAGTGCGATACACTGATGCATCCAGTCGGAGCGATGGTTGGTAAACAATGCGGCCAGTTGGAGAGATCATCGGTAAACACTGTTGATGGCGACCACCTGCTTCCTTCAGTACCCCAAAATATATGTACAGTATACTGTACAATACTGTATTTTGTTTTTTACCACTCACTTTTTGCTGTCACAATTCAGCAGTTAACTATCTGTGTTTCATATGTACCAGAATTACTTGAGGTTTTGAGTTTATAATGAAAGTGGAATTGTGGAGTCTTTCCATGTTTTCTATTAAAATGAGTCGTTTACAGGTTACTTGTTATTATTCCTGGATTACCCCAGCTACTGGTACTGGGCATTTTTGTAAACATATTTGTGATAAAGCTATAAATGAGGCTTTAGAATGCGCGATACACTGATGCATCCAGTTGGAGGGGTGGTTGGTAAACAACGCAGCCAGTTGGAGAGATCGTCCTTGCTGAGTCTGTAATGGTGGGCAACTTTGGCTTCTCACTGCCTTCAGTGTTCATGACATCAAACCTTTGGGTGTAAGATAACATTTGCTTCTTCTTCCCCTTCTTCAAAGAAGCTGTGGGCATAGGAAGGTTATAGTCAGCCATGGTAAAAATGGGCAGGTGGAGGAAGCATGGGGAGGGGGGGGTGGAAGATATCCTCTTGTACACCACACGCTGTCAACAGAGGAGATAATGCACTGAGCTGTGCGGGCGCCGAGGCCCACGTGCACACGGTCTTCATGCCTGGTGTGGGAGGTAAGTGCATTGACTGAATTAGATTATGGGCTGTGCTGGAATATGATTGGTTTGGTAATTAACGGCTGGCTAGACACTTGGACGGGAGGTAATGGTGGTGCGTATTACATGAGGCACAAGAAAATCTTCACTTTTGAGACTATGTAATAATGAATTATATATAATTTCCGTGAGTTATATTGCAAACTGTTGCATGATGTTGTCCCGTATTATGAATCTGCTGTTTAGAAGCATGTGATTAAGGAGATTCCACTGCAGTATTTTTTTGTTTTTTAAAAATTTACAAATAGGTTCCATTGTTGTAGGTAATACTGTGCCCATCTTTTATTATATGGAATATGAAGTGATTTAATTGCCAAGCGCTATTTTACTAACCTGTATCATATTTTAATGAATGTCTCCTGTGTGATGTATATAAAGATTTGCTTTATAATTGGACCTACCCTTGCCATCACATGATCATGTGATGATTGTGGCATGATTAACGAATGCTCTTAATGCACGATAGTACAGTATTTTGGCGCAAGTTTTACTTCATGCACAATTTAGCTTGCAAGCTGTTAGGTAGGTTATAATCATTAGGGGGTTTCGTGGGGCAAAGCCCCCAGTTAGGTTTCAGCACTTTCAGTTAGGCTTCGACTGCTATGTGTGGTTTTAAATTGTATACATTAGAGTTAGTTTTGGTGTGCTGACATCATATCCAGTCAGCGGGATTGGCAGTAAGCACGCTGTCAGGGGCATTCAGGCAGCTTTCAGTAATATCGTTGAGTATATTGTTTTTCTTTTCTTTTTTTAACTGAAAATCAAATGTTAATCACCTGAGATGTGTCTGGTACTAGAAGTATTTTCCCTGAAAGCGTAGGTCTATAAGAAAACAGCTTGAGCCCCTGTCATTCTCATTTTAATTTACTCTTCGTACTCCTCACATACATGCGCCACTGAAGAACCATTTTCGAGCTAGCGAATTAGCTCAAATGTCTGAGCTACAATGAGGTTCACCCTTTTTCATTTTTCAGTTTTAGGAGGAGTGGTGACACGATGACTGCTGCACTGGCATTGATGAGCCAGACAAAGCAACTGGCAGCATTCTAATGGCCACCTACCTAGTGGATGCATTGCAGTGTACACTGTTGCCATATTATCCGTTGGTCCATAGCAGTAATGGACCTACGGATGGTGTCAATTAAATTTGAAGTCCGTTGTTTCGGGGTCCACACAATTGAGGGTCAACTGTAGGTATTATACAGGCTGTCCTCATGCCAGGGATGTGTTACAAAATATCACAACTTGGTCCATATAATTGGTTCTGTAAACCAAAGAGAGTGACAAAAAAACATTTATAGGTAACAGTGGAATGGTAGTCAGCAATTTCTCCAGGATTTACGGGGGACTGAGGAGCAATATAGAACATAAATTAGGTGTTTTATAATGAAGACATGCTATACATAGAAATAGAATAGTGCATGGCCAAGTAGAATGGCTAGTGATGTAGATGAAAACAATAATTAGTCCCTCCCTCCCTTATCTAAGTGGACTATTCAATGACCCGTGGTTTATATCGACTTGGGGGGGGGAGGGTATATTGATTACTGGTTTCAGCTATACACTAGGTTAGTTCCAATTATACTAATGTAGATAATAATAGGTTAGCCAGGAATCACGTCTTCATTTTCATCATCTTGTTTTTTGCATTACCATAACTGGTCTGCATCACTCACTTTAGGTCTGTTAATGTATACTGATTTTTTTTTTTTTACTGCATTTCTAAAATCTTAAAAATATAAGCATCCCCTGTAATAAGAAATGCCACTTTTATAAATTGTTTAAAGTTTGAAATACAGTATTTTGTATATGAATAAAGGATATATTCTAGTTAAAACAATGTTCCCATTTCTTGAAGTCTTAAGAGGCTTATGGTAATTTGAGTACAATTTACTGCTTGCTTGACAATCTATTGTCTACCTATCTACAGTACAAAGAAGCCCACACATGGTGGTGCTGTTTACCCTGGGTGGAATAATTCAGCGTTGCAACTGCAGCATCCAACCAGGAGCCAAACGTCCTCATATTTCCCTGCACCTCACCATGGGGAAGGACCCTGATCCAACCCTAGGGAAAGGCTGGCTGTTACAATGGGGCACCAGTTCCCCACACAGTTGTTTTTTACCTGTGGTCAACAGGTCTCCTTGCGTAGACCAGAGTTAACAGCAACAAAAAGCACATCTATAGTTAAGATGTTTTTTGTGATATTAACAACAGCTGTAGTAGTAATTGTTTTAAAAATTTTTACATTAGCTGTCTTAACTCCCTAATTCTTCATCAGTGGTTTATTTTGCATTCCATACTGGTAACAGTGCTGCCCTTAATCATACAGAAAAATACAGTTGTATATGTGCTTGCTCATCCCTACCATCAGCTGAGATCAATTTACTGGTTTATGGATATAGTAACTGTCAAAATTGATTTATGGAAGTTGATGACACTATGAAAATGACAGGGAACAGAACTGGTTAAAAATGAGCTCTGTTCTGAAGCACACAAGACAAGGGCTTGGTACCCCTTTATTAACTTGATTGTTGATGGACTAGCTGTACATGGCATGTATATGAAATATGCATCTGTAAAAAAACAGGAAAATCTGAATATGTATCGGTTGTTCATCCTGTATGATGAAGCCACAAATCCAGGGGCCTGAATGATATACGAATTACTATAATTCACATCACCAGTAATGCTGCTTTCTCTTCCTTTGTTTCTGGATCCCACACCACCCCATCCTTAGCTGGGAAAAAAGGTCAGGAGGAGGATGTAACAACCAAGTACAGTAACACTAAAGTTTAATCCTCTACCATTTAACCACAGTTGTCATCTGTAAAACTGAACTCCAGGCATCAAAATGTCTAATTACAGAAGAGCAATGGACAATTTGCTACTGAACACTTAAAATAGGGTATAATTTGCACATTTAAATATTTATCTGACAAGTATTTATATGTATAAGTATTCATTTTGGAATAAATCAGTCACTGCAATGTGTTACATGGACATCCTAGAACTTCTTCCGACTAAGGATGTCAATACTTTAATCTCATTATCCAGTTTTATCTTAGATTTCAAACCTGACAGATTAGGTGAAACCTTCATAAACACCTTCACTAACATAGGCCTTCTAGTCACCATCATCATCACTGATGCCTTACCCCTAGGAATCCCCCCGCAAAATGGCCATAAAAGACTGTTTTCAGGCTACTTGATGCTCATACACCTCTCACTCTCTCAGATTCCCCTCTTCCACTTTTTTTACTCTCAACAATATACAGCTCCATTCTCTTCATCCATACCACATAATACCTTCCTCTTCCAACTTACGTATTACCCTGTTAAAACAATAGTTAAATACGAAATATAGAATGTGATTACCATTACCGTAATCATTTTTACACAGTATTATTTTCTATACTAAAATATACATATAAGCTTTATAAACATTTTTATTAATAAATAATTATACATACCACATTTCATTAAGTAACTATACTTGCTGGGAAAAAAAAAAAACTATTCTGTACATGTCTGCCTACCATATATGTTCCTTAACCCGTACCACGCTAGCGACACAGATCTACGTCGCCTTCAAAAATGCCGGTGACGTAGATCTATGTCCCCTTCAAAAATGCTGGTGACGTAGATCTACGTCCTGCAGCACTGATAAGTCATTGCAGGAAACCAAAGTAAAATGGAAGGTAATACCATATCTCACTAACTTCAGAAATTTCTCCCCTGCGCTTACAACACTGACTTAGGAGTGTGGGAGGCGAGTGAGTCTTCACAGGCTCACAGCCGCTCTGCTCTCAAGTAACCTTGAAAATTTCAGAGGTTGAATGGCACCAACCTGATTCAATTCAACCAACTTTCTGGCTTTGGTAGTCACTTTTATTAGTGCCAGGGATCTCATATTGATGTATCAACCCCTAAAGTACTAATAGGATCAATCGATCCTTTTCCAGAATTTGGCTTGATGCCGAATGTGATCGACAAAGGAGCCTTTGTAAAAAAAAAAAAAAAACTGCGGACACTAGGCTTCGGCCCTAGTGACGTATATCGATGCAAACCAATGAGAATCCTGAGTAGGGAAGGGGGGAGGATCCGGGCCCCTACCCATGGTAGGGGTGTGATTTTCCCCCACCGCCCTCTTGCCACCTTCCTCTACCCCAATACCTTTGTTCCCTCTCACCCTCTCTCGCCTCTGACCGCCTCCTTCTCCCTCCCTCCCCCTCCCCCACCATCCTCCATCATGCCACAGTGGTTTCCCCCTCCTTTCCCCCCCCCTCCCTGTCTCCCTAGGGAGGGTTATATCCCCCCTACCCATCCTCCACACCTCTGTACTCCCTCTCTGCCTTTCCTCTTTGTCTTGTGGTGTCTACCTCCCACCTCTGTACCCCCATACCACCCCTCCAGGCCTCTCCCCACCCCCCCACCCTCTGTAGTATGCCGTCCGCTTACTTCTCCCTCCCCCACCTAGAGTATTATACATCATTGTTACTATTCATGGTACGTGTTTTCATTTGGTACCAGATTATTTTTTGTGTAATTGCATACACCGATGCATGAAACATGAAATGTGTGTTTTTTCATGAATTTCCATGTTTTCTGCATGTTTTTTAGAGGGAATTGTGTATTTGTGTGTTTGTCTTTTACACCATTATCATTATTTTGCATACCTTAGCTTTTTTTCCCCCCTGAAATTCTTACAGCTACTTCATTTGACAGCTATGAAGGGAGGGGATATGGGAAAGGGGTGAGGGGAAAGGGGATGGTGGATTGTGAGTAACACCACGAAAAAGATTTTGCATGCTTTGGCTCAATTTCTTTTTTATTTTGATAGCTACACAGGTATGAGGCAAGGGGATGGGGGGAGGGACGTGTTGGGGGGGAAAGGGTGTTAGGAGTGTGTGAGGAACCCCGACATAGTTATTGTGCATTCTAGTGGACCACTGATGCCATATTCATTGTTCAACAGCTTCAGGAAAAATATATTGGTAAGAAAAGGGAATTGTATTTTGTTTTTGTTGATTTGGAAAAGGCCTTTGCCAGAGTCCCTAGAGAGGTGGTGAAGTGGGCAATGATAAAGCTGGGGTTGGAAGAGTGGCTGGTTAGGGTGGTTATGGCCATGTACGTGGGTGCTCGCACCCAGGTAAGAGTGAATGGAATTTTGAGTGATGAGTTTCCCGTGAATGTTGGTGTGCATCAGGGGTCAGTTTTGAGTCCCTTGTTGTTTATCATGGTGCTTGAAGCCCTCTCACGTGACTTCAGAGATGGACTCCCATGGGAGATGTTGTATGCTTATGATTTGGTGTTGATTGCAGAGAATGAAGGGGAGGCGGAGGAAAGATTTAAGAAGTGGAGAGATGGTATGGGGTACAAGGGCTTAAGGGTAAATGCAGATAAAACAAAAGTGATGATATCTAGGGTTGGTGGCGGTACAATCAGAGGAGAGGGAGAGTGGCCATGTGCAGTTTGCCACATGGGTGTGGGAAGTAATTCCATCTTGTGTAGTGTTTGTGATAAGTGGGTGCACAAGAGATGTAGTGGTATTAGAGGAAGACTGCGAGATGATGCTGATTTCATGTGTGCGGCGTGTCGGGGAGAGCAGGTGGAGATTGTTAGGCGTGAGAGGGTTGAACTTGCAGGTGAGTCTCTTGAGTGTGTGGAGGAGTTTTGTTATTTGGGAGACATGTTATGTGCCGGAGGTGGGGCTGCAGTTAGCTCGGTTGCTAGAGTGAGAAGTGGTTGGAAGAAGTTCAGGGAGCTGTTGCCTCTCCTGACATTGAGAGGACTCTCCTTACGTGCTAAGGGGTCTTTGTATGCAGCATGTGTTAGGAGTGTGATGTTGTATGGTAGTGAGACCTGGGCAGTAAAGGAAGAAGATATTCGCAGGTTTAAACGTACAGAAATGACAATGATCAGGTGGATGTGCAGTGCGTCCCTGTGTGCAAGGCTTATGATAACTGGGTACAGAGGGTGAGAAGTGTTAATATTGGGGGAGGGGTAGACCGAGAAAGACATGGGACGAGGTCATTAAATGTGACTTAAGGGTTAAGGGACTGAACAGGGAGGCTGCCAGAGATCGAGCAGCGTGGATAGCCGCCATTAGGTGACCAAGGCCGACACATGCAAGCATGTTGGAGCCTTCAAAAAAGAAAACAAAAATGAAAACAACATTGTTTGGGGGGGGGGAGCTGGAAAATTCTGAAGGGTGGGGGTAGAGGAGAGGGGAGGAAGAGAGGTGGGGGTGATGGGAGTGACTGAGGAAGGTAATGGGAGGGGAGGAATGAAGGTGGGATAGGGTGGGAGCACATAGAAAACTGGAGTCACCCACCTGGAAGGGTAACTTTTTTCACTTTTGAGGGGCTATAGCTCAAGAACCAGTTGGCGTAAAGTGCTCCGGTTTGTGGCATAAGGTGTGTAAATTCAAGCTCTAAACCTTGGACATAAAACTTTTTACTTCTGTAAAAGTTGAAAAATCGGCTCCATATGCAGGTTTTCAGAGAAGTTCAGTCGACTGAATTGAGTATTCTAGGGGTTAAGCCTATTTAACCACACAAAAAATCCAAAATCGGTTCACAAGCTCATAGGCGCTCTGCTCTCTCAGTATCCTCGAAGGTTTCAGAGGCAGAGTGGCACCAACCTGACTTGATTCAACCAACTATCTGGCTTTAGTGATTACTTTCATTAGTGCCAGCAATCTTATATTGATGTATTAAGCCCATTTAGCCAGGGGGGGGGAAATCCAAAATTGCCTGTCACAGAGTTTTTTTTTTTTGGTGGTGGTGGGGGGTGGGGGGGGGGGGTTGCCCAGAATGGTACAGGTTAAAGCAAATTGAAAAATGAGAAGTTTCTGGCTTCACCTCAATCTTCCCTTAATACTCCACAGTAACATTTCATCCCTCCCTACCCTCTGAAAGGAGGGAAGTGGATTACAGGATAAGGACAACTTCAGCCACCAGTCTACTGGGTTCACATTGCAGCTGAGCCTGGGGTTGCAACTAATGCTACAATACAAATCATCCTCTGATATTCTGCAATGTAGGAAGAGACTGACTCTATCGAATACATTTATGTGACGCTACAGAATGTAGTGAAAGTTTTTGACGCATCAAATACAGCCAGGATTACGGGACACTACAGAATGCGGTGAAAGTTCTTGGAGTATCAGATACAGCCAAGATTACGGGGGCTTGAAAGATGAATGAATGGAAGCGTGGCCCACTGAATTGGGCAAACTTGGGCTGTCTGGACATTGCTACTCCTCACCCTGCCCTAGAGTGGGAAAGGAGTTCTGGATGACGAGGAGGAGGAGGAAAGAGAGACTGGGTATGAAAGCTGAAAGATTACATGGTGTGTTAGTGCCCATGTTAACATTTGAGGTGAAACTGGCTCGACTGTGAAAGTCATGAGTAATGGCAGTGGAAATGTGATTAAGAAATGTGTGTCATGTATATAGAGTTGATAAAACAAAAAACAGTGATTACTGAAAGATATGGTGTACACAAGTGTGTCAAAAATAGGGTTTCTAGAACAGTGTATGGTCAAGTAAGAAGAATGGATATATAGCACAGGCAGATATGGTGGTGAAAAGGGTATATGTGAGTGAACTTGAAAAGTGAGAGATGATAAAAGATGGCCAATGGAGAGGATAAATGACTGTGAAAGCATAGTATGGAAGATGATGAAGATAAGGAATGAACATGTGCCTGTAATGGCTGGGTGAATTATTCATGTTAAAAATTAAGCACATGATGTGGATTTAACATCCATGATGATGATGATGATGACAATGATGACAGAATGAATCGTGGGAAAGATGTATGTGAAATACTTTTATGAAAGAAAAAAAAAAATGTACCAGTAAGGTTGAAGCAGAAATCCAAGGGTTTAAATAGTGTATGAATAACTGTGTTGCGCATTTCACTGGGCATGCTATTCACAATTCTCCCATTATTGTAAATCTCTTCCCATTTTCTGGATTCTACCTCACCCAATTTTTTGCCAAAAATCTTAAATCAGGACAATGATAATTCACACAATCCATTATCTTGATATCATGTACCACATCCCTCTATTCCACTGTACTTCTACCTTTGTTCCAGTATGGCACCACACACACTACTGTTATGATACCACACATCCTATAGCACATTTCCCATAATGAGTCAATACTGCTGCAGCCTCAATAACTCTTGTAGTGATGGAGTCTAAGGAGCTGGGCAATCCCATGGTCATTACCAGTAGCCAGGAAGCCGCTCAGTGGGGAGAAGTTGACTGTCTGGATGTGATGGAAAGTGTGATTCACAGGGAAGTTCTCAAAGTATGTCATTGAAGGAAAGTGAACCTGCAAGAAACCATAATTAATATCATTGTCTGGTGCTGGAGAGGGATGCCTTCATATGGTGGCACCAATATAACTGGGTGACTCCACTACCTGGGTTATACAGTCATCCCTCAGCTCCTTCCATAACCCCTAAAAGGAGAATGATGGCTTGCAGGAGGACACCTTCAGCCTTCTGTCCACTGGGATTACACTTCTCATGAACCTGGGGCTACAGCAACTACTACTACTACCAGTAGTTATTATTGTTTATCTATCTACCCATCACCCAATCTCACCCTCATTATCATTATCTATCTATCATCCAACCCTTTATGGGCCCATCAGGGGCACAGGAGCCCAGAGTCAGGCTACTCAGTCCAGACGTTATGGCAAGTTAACAGTCACTTCCCTGAATGTGTTATGTGTATAATAAAACTCCAACCATCCCTAATACATAAACCCTTACTAGTCACATCTGACTGAAGCACCTTAATCCACAATACCATAAGTATCCAATAAAGCTATTCTACCAAGTTCACAAGGTCATACTGGCCTCTATCCCAAGGAAAATGCCAGTGCAATCTCTTGAACTCACCTACTATATGTCACAACTTTCATTATTGCAGTTTGTTTAACTGTCTGTCCAATTTTTTCCATATCCTATTTCTGGTATCCATCAACTGTAAAGTACTATTACACCTCAAAACATGCAGACAAAATGCTACTGTAACTGGAACAAGTTTAAAATATATACATTCTACTGGCTTGTAGCTGATGGATTACGGACTATGAGGTGGGGGAGAGGGGGGAAGAACTACTGTACATATGCAGGGAAACATTAGCCTATGGTAACAACTTGAAATGAGAACTGTACTACAAATATGAAACTTTAACATTAATAAAATCACAACAATTCACATACAAATTCACCCACCAGCTTGAAGGCTTCCTCCTGTTCACGTGAGGCAGTTGCCAGAATCTCAGTGGTGGAATTGAAGGCAAGAGACGTTACAGGTGTGAGGAGCTTGGACAGAACCTTCAATGGGGTTGGGGTGGGGTTGGAGACTAATTGTGAGGTGTCATAAATGTTGACAATGCCCGATGATGACCCACATGCCAGATAGCACCCAGAAATTGCTATACTCATTCCCTTTATGCACCCGTCATCATAGAAACGGTGAACACATTGCCTTGTATCCATGTCCCATACACACACATCACCACCAGCTGTAAGACACATATACATCAGTGTAATTTGTGTAGCATTCCTGTGAAGTACTATACAGAATGGTATCCATACACAGTGCAAGGCTATGATGATGATGATGACAATGAAGATGAAAAAGGTAACTCATAACAAAGATTTGTATTACAAAGGTAGCTTTTGTATTAAAAAGGTAGTCAGATTACAACATATGTGGTAGTGGTGATATAACAGGTGGCTCTACTGCCTAGTTATACAAATATGCCTCAACTACTCTATCCCTTGATGAAGGATGCTGGACTGATGGAGAAGGACAACTTAGCCTGCAATTTACCAGGTTCTCATCTCATATAAATCTGGAACCCAACAATAATAAGATAATAAGACTGGGACATATGTATAACCAGTTCATTTTAACAAGCAGAGAAGAATGGATGGGAAAGAACAACTTGAAAGAACTTATTTTTTTTTTTCCTGTTCTTTCATCTCACTGCAACACACCTCCATGTGAGTACATCCTGGTGCCGTTGTCATTGAAGGTGATACAATGGACCTCTTCCGGAGCATAGAATGTGTGTATGTGTGACAACGCCCGGCCATCAAACACATCCATTACCCCGGACTGGGTCAGAACCACGATAAAATTCCCACCTGGAGAGACTTCAAAACTCTGTAAGGCAACACATCCTGACATTACTGCACTATCTACCTGTCTACTAGAAATTCTACAGCCAGATAACTTAATCCCTGAGGGGGTGGCCACAGACAAATTGATGTCACCCTGTCTTCCACCATCAGGCTACCCAGACTACAAACTTCTGTAAGATATCTAATTTTGGCATTACGGCACCATCTATGTATCCTTCATGTCTAGAAAGTTTCATTCCTATGGGATAGCCACAGACAATTGGCCTCCATGTCACCCTGTCTTCCACCTTCAGCCTGCCCTCCCTCCAAGCCACACTACTGTACTCTCTTTCATACACGTACCAATATACTTCATCCTTCTAACTATACAGTAGGTAAAAATAACAGTAACAGGCAATCCCTTCAAGGTAGCTATGTGGGCATGAGGCTAGGCTACCATGGTCTAGCTCACAAAATTCCTTCAATTTGGTGATGTATTTTCCATCTGAATCAATTACCACCCAATTACGCATTTTCTTCAAGCTAGGATGAACCTCCAGTCTGAAAAGTTTCTCCTATGCTGAACAAAATGGTTAAGAGGCAGCAAGAATCAAACAACCAATACAGCAGGGAAGTGTTCTAAAATATCACATTTTTCTACATAATTAGTACTGTACTGTAAAAAAGGGGAAGCAAGCAAATTTTTACAGGTAACTGAATGTTTATCATCGCCATCACCATCATCATCCTGACCTCAGAAAGTCAATTCTTAGGTAACAAGAGAACTTGAAATGCATCATCATCATCATCCCAACCTCTTTTCCCACCCAAAGAAGATGTGAGGTAGGATTTAGAATGTAGAAAAGGAGAGCTATCAACAGCATGCCCCCTCTTCATCTTTTCTTTTTTTTATTACTGTTATTGATCAAGATGGAAAAGGTCCCAGGAATTGATGGAGTGTGTGGTGAAATGCTGAAGCAGGGGGGTGAGATTGCCGTGGAAACGACATGGAAGTTGTGTAGATTGGCTTGGGAAGAGGGAAGGGTTCCAGAGGACTGGAAATCAGGTATAACTGTTCCTTTATATAAAGGAAAAGGGGAGAGAGAAGTGTGTGGTAACCATAGGGGTATTTGCCTTCTTAGTGTGACTGGAAAAATATATGGTAGAATACTTATTGACAAGATTAGGCATATAACAGAGAAGTTAGTTGGAGAAGAACAAGGGGGATTTAGGAAGGGAAAAGGGTGTGTAGATCAGATATTTGATCTACGATGTTTAGTGGAGAAGTATCTAGAGAAGGGAAAGAAAGTGTATGCTGCCTTCATGGACTTGGAGAAAGTTTATGACAGAATAGATAGGCGAGCTATGTGGAAGGTATTAAGAATATATGGAGTGGAGGAGAAAATTGTTGAGTGCTGTGAAGAGCATGTACGAAGGAGCTAGGGCTACTGTGCGAGTGGATGGTGAGCAAAGTGAGTTCACTGATCTGAAAGTGGGACTGGAACAGGGTTGTGTGATGTCTCCATGGCTGTTTAATATATACATGGATGGGGTTGTAAAGGAGGTGCAAGGTAGGGCAGTGGATGTGGGGGTGGCTCTAATGAATGAGGGCGAAATGTGGAAGATTCCGGTGTTGTTTGCTGATGATACAGTATTGTTAAGTGAAGATAAAGGGGAGTTGCAAGGTTTGGTGAATGAATCTGGGACAGTGTGTAAGAAGAGGAATCTGAAAGTCAATGTGAACAAGAGTAAAGTTATGGTGTTTGAGAGGAATGAAGTCACAGAATGCACAGTGAGGTTGGATGGGAAGGATATGGAGAATGAGAGAGCATTCAAGTACTTGGGCAGTGTGATGAGTAAGGATGGAAGTTTTGGGGATGAAATAAAGGGTACAGCAGAGAAGGAAGGTTGTTGGTTCATTGAAAGCGGTGATGAGAAATAGGGAGGTGAGTATGGAAGTCAAGAAGTCACTGCATGATAGTATCACGATCCCTACCCTGATGTATGGAAGCGAGGCATGGACCTTGCTAGAGGGTAACAAGTCAAGAGTGAGAGCAGTGGAAATGAGTTACTTGAGAGGGGATGTGGAGTGACATGAAGGGACAGGTTGACGAATGAAGAAGTGAAGGAACGTTGTGGGGTGGATGTGGATGTGGTTGAGAAGATTAGGAGAAATACACTATGGTGGTTTGGACATGTGGAGAGAATGGAGAATGAAAGACTGACTAAGAGGGTGTATGCAGGTGGGGTGGAGGGAGGGAGAGGGAGGAGAAGGACGAGGATGAGGTGGAGGGATGGAGTTGAGAGGTATATGAGGGAGGGGGGAGTGAGCTGGGGGGAGGGTAGGCAAATGGTGGGTGACAGAGTGACTTGGAGACGTTTTGTCTGCGGCCACCCTTTACAGGATTAGGGCATTGGGCTACAGATAGATAGATAGATTTTTTTTAATGTGTCTGACTCTGGGCATAAGCTTCACAGCCTGCATCCAAGGCCCAGTAGTTCTCCTATATACCATACACCTTCACATGTCACCACTTAGGTACTAACACCCACTGTCCATATTGAACACATGTTAGGGCCGTCTCATACAGGACTGGTGTACTGGTATTAGTGGGGGTACTTTTATGACATGTTGGCAGGTCTTCTGGTAGATCAGTAAAGTCCATTTTACAAAATTCAAATCCTTAAACTGTCCCCTGCCCCAGTGGAGATTCGAACCTGGGTCCATTAGGACTGCAGGCTGCCTCTCTTCCGATTCAGCCACACTCTCATTCACTCACCGTTCAAGCACCTCATACATATAACCATCACAATTATTTTCCACATAACTGTTACTTTAAACTGGAATGAAAATGGCAAAATAGCTTTACAGGCAACAATGAAGCTTTATTAGGCTGATCTGCAGGGAACAGCATGGTGGACTGAAGAGGTGAGAGAGGCTGTGGCACAAAAGAAGAAAGCATATAGCGAGTGGATGAGAAACAGGGGCGTGGAAGAAGTTGAGAGACGGAAAAGAGAGTTATATGTAGAGAGGAAGAGAGAGGTGAAAAGATTAGTATGAGAGAGTAAGAAGAGAGTGGATGAGGAATTTGGAGAGAACTTGAGTGTAAGGTTGGAGGGAATGTAAGAAAATGTTCTGGAAAGAGGTAAAGAGAGTCAGACAGGGTGCTACAGAAGTTAGTTGCGGAGTGAAAGATGAAAATGATAGATTACTAGTTGAGAAGGGAGAAAATGTGAGCAGATGGAGAGAACACTTTAAGGAATTTTTGAACATACAGCATGAAAGTAATGCAAGTATAAGTGGCTGGGGAATGGCTGGGAAAAGGAGGGATGTGAGAAGAGAAGAAGAAATTGGTAGCATGGAAGTTGTGGAAGCAATGAAGAATGTTAAAATGGAGAAAGCCCCAGGAATTGATAGAGTGTATGGTGAAATACTGAAGCATAGGGGAGAGATAATAGTAGAATGGATGTGGAAGATGAGCAGATTGTCCTGGAAGGAAGGTAGAGTCCTGAAGGATTAGAAGTCAGGTATAATTATTCCCCTGTACAAAGGAAAAGGGGAAAAAGAAGTGTGTGGTAATCATAGGGGCATTTGCCTTCTTAGTCTAATAGGAAACGTATATGGTAGGATACTTATTGACAGAGTTAGGGAAATAACAGAGGAATATGTTGGAGAAGAACAGGGAGGTTTTAGGAAGGGAAGAGGTTGTGTAGATCAGGTATTCGTCCTTAGATTTTTAGTTGAAAAGTTTCTAGAGATGGGAAAGAAGTTGTATCAAGCCTTCATGGATTTGGAGGAAGCATATGACAGGGTGGATAGACAAGGATTGTGGAAAGTATTAAGAATATATGGAGTAGGTGGGAAGTTGTTGAAGGCTGTGAAGAGTACGAATGAGGATGCTAAGGGTCCAGTGCGTGTGGACAGTGAACTGAGTGAATTTTTCTATTTGAAGGATGGATTAAAACAAGGATGTGTCATGTCTCCATGGCTGTTCAATCTGTACATGGATGGGGTTATGAAAGAGATACAAGGTCGGGCAGTGGATGTAGGAGTGGCCCTAGTGAGAGAGGGCAATGTTTGGAAACTCCCTGTCCTAATGTTTGCAGATGATACTGTTGTTAAGTAAGGCTTGGTGGATGAGTTTGGGAGAGTGTGTAAGAAACGGAATCTAAAGGTGAATGTAGGGAAGAGTAAAGTTATAGTCTTCGAGAGAAGTGAAGTCAGTGAATGTACAGTGAGGCTGGATGAGGAGGAAATGGAAAATGAGAGCACATTTAAGTACTTGGGTAGTGTGATGAGTAAGGATGGAAGTCTGGAGGGTGAAGTGCTTGAAAGGGTACAACAGGGAAGAAAGGTTGCTGGTTCTTTGAAAGCAGTGATAAGAAACAAGGCAGTGTGCATGGACGTGAAAAAGCTACTACATGACAGTATCGTGATACCAACACTAACGTATCGAAGTGAAGCTTGGACCTCATTGGAGGGACAGAAGTCAAGTGTGAGAGCAGTGGAAATGAGTTATTTGAGAGGAGCATGTGGAATCACATGGAGAGACAGACTGACAAATAAGGAAGTGAAAAAGTGTTGTGGTGTGGATGTGGATGTGATAGGAAGCGTTAAGAGAAACACACTGAGGTGGTATGGCCATGTGGAGAGGATGGAGAGTGAGAGACTGATGAGGAGAGTGTATGAGAGTAAGGTCGAAGGGGGGAGAGGGAAGGGGAGGCCAAGGATGAGATGGAGGGATGGAGTGGAGATATATATAAGGGAGGGAGGTGTGAGCTGGTAGCAGGGCAATGAAATGGTGGGGGACAGGGCGACATGGAGGCGATTTGTTTGTGGCCACCCCTTACGGGATTAAGGCATCTGGCAATAGATAGATAGATAGATAGTAATGTGGATCTTACCTCACTCCATCCTTAGGTGGGAAAAGAGGTCTGGATGATGATGATGATGATGATGATGATGATGATGATGATGATGATGA
>JAGKTI010008644.1:0-22656 GCA_018397915.1 Birgus latro
TTTCAATTTCCAAGGAACCTGTTCAGCCTTGGTCAGTTGTGAAATAATAACAATATTTGAAAAAAAAGCTGGTTTCTCCTTCCCAAATTGCACTCTCCCCCCACCCCTCCCTGTCACTTTTTTTCTTCAAGTGATTTTAGGGAGCGACACCACTCAGACGAATGCCTCGCTACATAGGCAATCTGGGGTCTGTGGCCTGCAAGCGACCTTCCGAGTGGTATGTCTCACAGAACAGTGATGACATAAAATTGTGTGTAACCCCTGATCCAGGTAGAGAGTGATAAATGCAGAAAATAATCCCCATCACAATAATAATTATACATAATAGACTGTGTGTATCAAAATTCTGGCTTAATTTATCTTTATAGACAACCTGGTATTAATTATTACAGTATTAGTCAAACATAATGAATACAGTGTTAGGTTTTGCAGTTATGTCATGTTGTGCTTGGTATGCGTGCCTTTACGTATTAAGTATATGATCATTTTGTTATTATGTTTTTGATAGTCTAACATGATTTCACCACCACTGGGTTATGTGTTGTTAGTTAAGGTGAATTGTTTTCTTCTTGCATAACGAAGTCAGGAGCCGTAATTTCTTTACATTTATAAATTCATTATGTGTTCCTGAACTTGATTCTTCTGAATTCTCTACTCTCTGGCTTCGGCTTTCCTGTCATTCTCTGACTAAATATATCTGTGCTGTTTACTTATCTCCTAATTCTACTGACTATCAAAAATTCTTTGACTTTCTGACTTCTACGTTGGAACACATTCTATCCATTTCTCCTTTCTCTGAGATCTCCATTCTACGAGATTTCAGTGTTCACCACCACCTTTGGCTTTCCTCTCCTTTCACTGATCCACCTGGTGAACAAGCCTACATCTTTTCTATCCTTAATGACTCAGAGCAGCTTGTACAGCACCCTACCCGTATCCCTGACCGCCTTGGAGAGAGTTCCAACATACTTGACCTTTTCCTAACAACTAATCCTTCTGCTTATACTGTTAATCTTTTTTCTCCGTTGGGCTCCTCCGATCATAACCTTATTACCTTAACCTGTCCTATCGCTCCAGTACGGCCTGTGGACCCTCCAAAGAAATGCCACCTGTGGCACTTTGGAGCTGCAGATTGGGAGGCCCTCAGGCAGTACTTCTTTGATTTTCCTTGGAATGATTATTACTTCCATGGCCGGGAGCCATCTGAGTGTGCCTTGCGCATTATGGAGGTTATTCTCTCGGGCATGGAAGCATACATTCCTTTCTCATATCCTCTGACTATTGCAAGAAAGCCTTGGTTTAATCACGCTTGCTCTAATGCTGTCCGCAACAAGGAGAGGGCCTATAAGAGGTACCGGAGCCAACCCACCCCTGAATCACATCTTTTATATATTTCTGCCCGGAATCGTGCTAAGTCTGTTCTTCGCTTTGCTAAAAATAATTTCATCCGTGCTAAATGTTCTCAACTCTCCAACTCGAATTCTTCTCACTCCTTCTGGCACCTTGCCAAAAACCTTTCTTAACAACTTTACCTCATCATCCTTCCCTCCTCTTTTCTACTCTGATGGCTCTGTAGCTATTTCTTCTACTGATAAAGCAGATCTCTTCGCTCAGACTTTCTCCTCCAATTCCACCTGAGACGATTCCGGTGCTATTCCTCCATCACTTCCCCCCTCTGACTTCATCTTGACTGACATTAAAATTTCTTCAGCTGATGTATTTTCTGCCATCACTGGCCTCAATACTAACAAGGCTTATGATCCTGATGGAGTCCCTCCTGTTGTCCTCAAAAATTGTGTTTCTGTGCTGACACCCTTCCTAGGTAAACTCTTTCGCCTTTGTCTATCAACTGTTGTACCTTTCCTTCTTGCTGGAAGTTTGCTCTCATTCAGCCAGTCCCAAAGAAGGGTGACCATTCCCAACCCTCTAACTATCGTCCAATTGCTTTAACATCCTGCGTATCAAAAGTTTTCGAGTCAATTCTTAACAGAAAAATTTTAAAGCACCTTTCCTGTCACAACCTTCTTTCTGATCGTCAGTATGGGTTCCGTCAGGGACGCTCCACTGGCGATCTTCTCACCTACCTTTCAGACTCCTGGTCATCCTCCTTTCGCGACTTTGGCGAAAGCTTTGCCATTGCACTTGACATCTCAAAGGCTTTCAATCGAGTCTGGCATAAATCTTTAATTTCCAAACTGCCCTTCTACGGTTTCTATCCTTCTATCTGTGCCTTCATCTCTAGCTTCCTTTCTGGTCGTTCTGTAGCCGCTGTTGTAGACGGCCATTGTTCTTCTTCTATACCTATCAACAGTGGTGTTCCTCGGGGCTCTATCCTATCACCAACTCTCTTCCTTTTATTCATCAATGACCTTCTAAGCTGTACATCTAACCCTATCCACTCATATGCTGATGATTCCACCCTTCACCTTTCCATTCAGCTTCCACAACGTCCATCTCAGCAGTTACTTCAACAAAAAAGGGATGAGGCTATGGCACACCTAATGTCTGACTTGGCTCGTATCTCTGATTGGGGTAAAAATAATTTTGTTATTTTTAATGCATCAAAGACTCAGTTCTTACACTTATCAACCCGACAAAATCTTCCTTAGGATTACCCACTGATGTTTAATAATGAACAGTTATGTCCTGCATCATCCTTGAACATGCTTGGGGTTTCATTCTCTCGGGATTTGTCTTGGAAAGAACATATTACATCTCTTGTGAAATCTGCTTCCAAGAGATTAGGTGTGCTAAGCCGATTCCGAACTTTCTTTACCCCTTCACAGTTGTTGACCTTGTACACGGGTTTTATTCGCCCGTGTATGGAGTACAACTCTCGTGTGTGGGGAGGCTCCGCTCATGCAGCTGTTCTCAATAGGGTGGAGTCAAAGGCTTTTTGTCTCGTTAACTCTCCTCCTCTTACTGATTCCCTTCAACCTTTGTCTCTTCGCCGCACTGTTGCATCTTTATCTCTCCTCTATTGCTACTTCATCGGTCACTGTTCCTCTGAACTGTCTGCTTGCATCCCTCCACCTCTACGACGGGCACATAGTACCCGTCTAGCAACAAACTCTCATCCCTTTTCTGTCCAGCTCTCTAATGCAAGAGTTAACCGTTACTCCCAGTCTTTCATTTATGCAACTGGTCAACTCTGGAACTGTCTTCCTCTGTCTGTATTTCCTACTTCCTATGATCTCCAGTCTTTCAAACGAAATATGTCCAAGCATCTCGCAATGAACGGATCTTGAATTTGGCTCTTTTTTTAATTGTTTTTGCTCTTTCTTGGAAGGAACAGTATGCAGGCCTGCGGCCTTTGGTTCTTTCTTCCTTGCTTAAAAAAAAAAAAAACTCATTCCTTTTCTGTCCAACTCTCTAATGCACAAGTTCACCATTACTGCCAGTCCTTCATTTATGCAATAGGTCAACTCTGGAACTTTCCCTCTGTCTGTATTTCCTGCTTCCCATGAACTCCAGTCTTTCAAACGCAGTGGGTCCAGGCGTCTCAAAATGATCGGATCTTGAATTTGGCTCTCTCTTGTATTGGTTTTGTTTTTATTGAAAGGAACAGTTTGTGGGCTCCTGGCATTTGGTTCCTTCTTCCTAGCACACAAAAATATGGGGGGGGGGGTATTATTGCGAGTTAGAAGGAGCTGGTGGGAAGCAGGATGGTGACCATGATTCTTTTCATGTATGAAAATAACTTCTTGTGTGTGTTACAGTGGTAGGTGGTGGCGACCATCATCCACTCACTTGATGTAGTGCTGCCTACTTCTTCCTTAGCCTTTATCATTCTTTTTTTGTGCCTACCGTCCTCTCTTCCTATTTCTCCCATCTTTCCTGTCACTTCTTATTGCGTTTCTGAGTGACAAGCCAGATTGTTTCCTGTAAGCCAAGAAACCATTTACAACGCTGGGTAGTAACCATATATCCAAACCATACGTGCTCCCTACGTGTCAGCAAGTGGGTTGGTGGAGGGTTAGTGCCCCTCCCTGTAAAACAAATAACTCAAAGTCAAATGGCCACCCCTTATGGGACTATGGTGTCTGGCAATAGATAGATAGATAGTGTTACAGATGGCATTTATCGAGTCTAAACCTTGCTAAAATTATGCTGTGTTGTGCAGCAGACAGCTTATAGTTTTATATGAGAGAATAATGGTTGGACTTTTGTTAGAATCCTAGACTTGTACAGGCATTTGTTAATATCGTCCAGCCACAGCCTGTGTCCACGAAATCCGAAATCCGGGAAATTGGGGTGAGGGAAATGGAGGGTCGAGTGTATCAGAGCAAATAAACTCTTATTGGTCTTGCTTCCCCTTTCTTATATGGCCCTATCCTCCTTCCTTCCTCAATTTCTTTTTCCCACTTGTTTCCTTCAGGATCGATATTGCCCAATATTTTTCTCACCTGATTCGCGTCTTTCTCGAGCCTCACAGATCTAACCTTTTCTTCCTCTTCTTTGTTTCCAAATATTACCACACATCTGTTCCTTTCTACAGTTTCTTTCACTACTTTATCTTTTTTCTTCAATAGTTTCACTACATTTTCTTCCATTTTTTTCTTGTTCATTTCCCTCTCTTCCTGAATGCTTTCCCTTAAGCTGACCACTTCTTTCTGTTCTTCTTCCACATGTGCCCACTTTGCCTTTTGCTCTTCTAACACACTACTCACCTTCTTTGTTTTGTTACTGCTCTCTTCTAGTTTTCTCCTTAATTCAGTATTTTTTCGTTTCAAATTCTTAATCTCCTGGTTTGCCGTCTCATTGGCCTGTTTCAAACTCTGTATAGTATTTTCAGTATTTTCTGGAATGTTTCTTGATACTATATCCTCCACTTTCTTTTCTAATTCATTAATTCTCATAATCAATGTTTTGACTAAATCCATAACATTTATTTCACTGTCAAATCCTGGAAATTCCGGTCCCTCAATGTTTACATTGTCGGCCATGTTTGACGTTGGTAACAGTACTAAATTTAGCGGCTGTTACCAGGATTCATATAAACATTCATGTATACTCACTGACAATAGCTCTTTACATTTTTGGTAGAATATATTAACTTACAATACTTTAAACTTTAGACAATACTGAAGGAGACAGGACAACATAATTCCTGAAAATTACTTAAGGTTTTAAGAGTTCGTTGTGAGGTGGTTGAGACATGTCCAATCGCTCTGGCTGCTCGTGTGTGTGTGTGTTTTCTTACCTAATTGTATCTTTACAGGAATGAGTCAAGCTTTTACTGTCCTATGTATTAAACTGTTTTTATCATACATATCTTTATATTTGTGAATAGTTTTGGCATATACTATTTCATTTGGTAGTGCATTCCACTGATCAATTGCCCTGTTTGGGAAACTGAATTTCCTTGTCTTTATTGCCTCTCTTTTTATGTAGTTTTTTGCAGTGTCCTCTTGATGATGCTTCCCTATAGGTTATATATTCAATTATGTTTTTTTTTTCTTTCCCAGAGATGCATTTATATAGTATAATCATGTCTCCTCTTTTCCTTCTCTCCTGTTGTGTTGGTAGATTCAATTCTAGTCTTTCTTTGTAGTGTAGATCCCTTAAGCTTGGTACCCATCTTGTAGCTGCCCTTTGTGCTTTTTCAATCTTATCAATGGGTTTTTTGCATGAGGATTGCAGACTACTGATGCATATTTCAGGGTTGGTCTGATGAATGATGGTATCTTTCTCAGCATGTCTTCATATGTATATGTCAATGCTATTCTCATATTAGCAAGCAGTGTATGTATGTTATGTACCTTCTCACTGATGTGGTTGGCCAGAGACGGACTGTAATTGATAATCACTCCTAGGTCCTTCTCCCTTTCTGATATGTGTAGGGTTGATCTTCTTATAATCTCAATCTGGTCTTTTCTCACTTTTACCATACTTAATTACATGACACTTGTTGACATTAAATTCCATTTGCTATTTATTGCTCCATTCATGA
Organism: Birgus latro; assembly: GCA_018397915.1. Taxonomy (NCBI): domain Eukaryota; kingdom Metazoa; phylum Arthropoda; class Malacostraca; order Decapoda; family Coenobitidae; genus Birgus; species Birgus latro. The sequence continues at coordinate 5,954 of JAGKTI010008644.1, forward strand.
AGCTTATTTAATTCTACTTGTAGCTCTTTGCAAGAAACAGTGTTAGTGATTTTGCATTGTATTTATGCATCATCCACAAACATATTTAGATAGCTTCCATTTCGAGTGTTACTGTCTATGTTATTTGTATATACTAGAAACATAACTGGTGCCAGCACTTGGCCCTTTGGAACTCCGCTAGTCACTTCACTCCATGATGAGTAATTTCCCATTAGTACTGTTCTCATTTCCCTTTTTCCGAGAAGTTCTTGCATCTAACAGTACAGGTTGCCTTGGATACCCCCTTGATGGTACAGTTTCCATAAAAGTCTTTGGTGTAGTACTCTGTCAAGTACTTTCTTGAAATCTAAGGACTGTAGATACTGTCCACACTTCCTTCTTTTTTGTCTGTAATGTTTCTGTAACTCTTGTCATATTAGCTTAATAGGTCAGTAACACATGATTTTCCCTTTCTAAAACCAAACTGCCTTTCTGTTATCATACTGTGTTCTTCTAGATGGTTTCCAAAACTTTTCTTATCGGCCTTTTTAAGTATTTTACTTACAACACTGGTCAGTGATTCTTGTCGGTAGTTGAGTGGAATCTGTCTATTCCCCTTCTTGAATAGGGGCAATTTTTGCTTTCTTCCAAATATCAGGTAGTTTACCTTGACCTAAGGATTCCTTGAATATGAAATACAATGATCTGCTTAACTCTTTTGCACATTCATGTAGCAGTAGCACTCAACGTGAAATTTCATCAGGACCATATGCTTTTCCGTTGTCTAATTTACTTAAATCCTCCTGTACTTTTTCTGATATTTGTATATCTGGTAATATGTGTGGGCATGCATGTTCCATAATATCTCTTTCAAAATTATTTTCTTTTGTAAAAACTGATTGGAAGTTTTTATTTAGTGCCTCACAAAGAACTTTCTCTTGTGTATAGGTGATCCCCTCATCCGTAATGGACTGTATTTTGTCTTTAATTTTGGTTATGCATTGGATGTAGCTGCAAAACAGCTGAGGTTGATCACTATATTTGTTTACACAGTAACCCCTCCATTATCCGATGTAATAGAGCCAAAGGCATGTCCGGAAATTGCCCCTGTCCGGATATTGGGCCTGAAGCTCCCGCACTGGTACTTTCGGACCCTAACCAATCACTATATTTATTTATACAGTAATCCCTCCATTATCCAATGTAATAGAGCCAATGGCATGTCCGGAAATTGGTTCTGTCCGGATATTGGCCCTGAAGCTCCCGCACTGGTACTTTCGGACCCTAGCCAAACCTAATTCAGAAGACCACCTACCTACCTCCCTACCAGACATGTATAGTACTTATTTAAGACCCTATTCACATAAATAATGGACACAGAGCATGAATTAATTGAAATTTAACGAGAAAATGATGATTTAGAGGTGAGTGTGGCAATGATGTTTCACCAGTTTATAGCATAGTGAAAGTAAGTATCGGACCTGGAAATCACTATGAAAATCACCTTTTCTCTCATCTTATGCACTAAAATATGGGATACAAAGTATGAAATAAATAAAATCTACCAGAAAATGATGATTCAGGTGAGTATGGCAAAGATGCTCACCAGTTGACAACATAGTGAAAGTAACTATCGAACATGGAAATCACTATGAAAATTACCTTTTCCTCACATCTTATGCACTAAAGTATGGGATAAAAAGCATGAAAAAATAAAATGTAACCAGAAAATGATGATTTAGATGCAGTAAAACCTCGATATAACGGACTTCAGTAGACCGGAATTCACTTTTATCGGACTCGAGGAGCTACCGGACTAAACTCCAATATATCGGAAAACATCCGATATAGCCAGAAAGCAGACCGGACTGCCTGACAACTTCAGCTATGTTCACCACAATAAGACAAGTAAAAGATGTTTTTCAGTCCATAGTACAGTATTATTATACCATTTGATTAATGTTGTGAAGGTATAACAGTACAATACTGCAATGGTGGTGAAAACCACTGATGCAATCCGGACTAATGTCTGATATATCGGAAAAAGTCCGGATTAGCAGGGGTAAGTCCAGATGTCGCTTTTATCGGAAAATCGCATATTTCGGACTGGCCTGAGCCCCAATTAGTCCGTTATAGTGAGGTCTTACTGTAAGTATGGCAAAGATGTTCACCATTTGACAGCATTGTGAAAATAAGTATCGGACATGAAAATCACTATGAAAATCACCTTTTCTCACATCTTATGCACTAAAATATGGGACACAAAGCATGATATAAATAAACTATTACCAGAAAATGATGATTTAGAGTTGAGTATGGCAAAGATGTTCACCAGTTAACAGCATGCCGAACGTAAGTATCGGACATGCAAATCACTGTGAAAATCACCTTTTTTGACATCTTATGCACTCAGATATGGGACACAAAGCATGAAGTAATTAATTGTAACCAGAGTTCTATCTATCTATCTATTGCCAGACGCCATAATCCCGTAAGGGGTGGCCATTTGACTCAGAGTTATTTGTTTTACGGGGAGGGGCACTAACCCTCCACCAACCCACTTGTTAACACGTAGGGAGCACGTATGGTTTGGTTATATGGTTACCACCCAGCGTTGTAAATGGTTTCTTGGTTTACAGGAAACTATTTGGCTTGTCACTCAATGTAAAGCCACCTGAAAAGGAAAGAAAAGCAATAAGAAGTGACAGGAAAGATGGGAGAAACAGGAAGAGAGGAGGGCAGGCTCAGAAAGAGAATGATAAAGGCTAAGGAAGAAGTAGGCAGCACTACATCAAGTGAGTGGATGATGGTCGCCACCACCTACCACAATGATTTAGAGCTATGGCAGATTATTACCACTTGACTGCATACTGAAAATAGCTAACAGACATGACAGTCATTATGAAAATCACCTTTTTCACAGCCTATGCATGAAATTAATGAAATGGAAAAAACAAAACTAGGATTTTTGCAGTAGTCAGGGTACTCACAACAAGGATGTGGCCGTCGTGAGGAATAACCTATCGCCTCCTCTCAGACTCTGACAGTATGAAGGTGCACCTGAAGCACCTACAGTAATCCTCCGTTGCAGTTCACTAAATCCTTGGCACTCTGAATTCTGAACACTACACATTCTTTTCTTACTTGTGCTGCACTTCAAACTCACCAGTCTTCATTAGCACTGTGCACCAAAGTCTTTTCACTCTGAATTCTAAATTCTTAACACTGAACATTGTTTTTTGCTCTACACAAAACTGTAAATTCCCGTGTGGTGTAGTGGTGAATTCATTCTGCTTAGTCACTGTCAGAATCCGAGAGCAGGTGTTGCAGGTGGCCTAGGGGCTCGTCGGTGGGACGTGGTGATGGACTACCCACTGCAGATGACTCTGAAGACAGCCACAAACTCACATCCAGTGGTGGCTCCACCGTGGCCGATGTGCTGGGCTGTGGCTCGGAGCTGGAAGGCCTGTCTTGGGGAGGCAGTGGTGTGGAGCCAGGGCTGAGCATGGCGGGGGTAACAGGCCTGAAAAAACTGGCAATGATATATTGGCATAAGGAACGACGATTCTGGCGATTGATGGTGTGCTGACTAAAAGCACGCACTTTCTCCACAGGCCCCTGGGGCCACATCTCCCTGTCGCACTCCGGGTGTTCAAGGTAGTACATGACGGACTCCACATGTTCCCGGAGTGCACTAAGGTTGGGGATGGCTGGAGTAGTGACGTGCTGAGAGGAGTCTGCATCATCGTCGCTTTCCTCATCGGAATCTTCAAGCTGGGCACTCGTACCGGCAACTGAAGATGCAATCTCAATATCAGACATGATCGATATCCAGGATTGCCCTCATCGTCATCCAACCACTCACACAGTTTGTCAACATCCACATCGTCGCCACCCACATGAAGACCTGCATGGAAGTCAACCACGTCAAAACCTAGTAAGTCGTGCATCACATCGACTCCATGAAGCAGATGAGACCAACCACTTTCCAGAGTCTTGACGGAGACTTCCTTCCATGCATTGGCCCAGTTGTAGATGGCAGACTTGATGTTGTAGCGATGAAGGTTTTCCACAGTCCACTGGCCTCGCGTGTCCCGTCCCTCCCTGCGCTCGTCCTCGTCCTCATAGACAACCATCACCTCATCCAGGAACTTCCATGGTACAGCCTCTTCGTAGCCACGATCACTCCTTGGTCCATTGGTTGGATGGGAGCAGTCATATTAGGTGGCAAAAACAAGCACTTAATGTGGCCATTCTCACCCACCAACTCCTTGTTGGATTGACATGCAGGTGCATTGGCCAGAAGAAGGAGGGCCTTTACCTGGTCGCGCGGGATTCCCAGCATGTTCGTCTGATAATGGCTAACCTCCTTGACGAAGTGCTGGTGAAACCAGTCTCTGAAGATCTTGGCTGTAAACCAAGCCTTCACAAAATGGTACCACACGACAGGAAGGACATTCATCACCCCACGAAGGCATCGAGGCTGCTTTGCATGGCCAACAATAACAGGCTTGCGCTGATGCATGCCATTAGCATTGGCGGAACACTAAGCACAGATCCGTTGCTTCGAGAGCTGGCGGCCAGGTATATGCTTCTCCATCTCCTCGGCTAGAATGTTTGTGGGCAGTGAGCGATAGAATAGGCTAGTTATGTCAGCATTATAGACTTGACCATGAGTGAAGCCCTCCCTATCGCTCAAGCCCTTAACCTTCTGACGAAACTCTTCTACTCCCTCGTTAGCGTCCAGAGGTTCGTCGTGGGCCTTACGGTTGGTAAGTCCATGTCGTAACTTGAACGCGAAGAGCCAACCCTCGGATGCCTTGAAGTCAGGGGTGTTGTGTATCCTTGCGAACTTCTCGGCAGCAGCTTTCAGTTCTGAACCACGCACCAGCACACCAGCAGCACGTTGTTGTCGATACCAAATCAGCGTGGAGCGGTCGATTTCTGCAAACCTGGGAGGAAACATAACGTTCCTCTCCATGTTCCGTTTGGTTTTCGATGTGATGTCAGCCATGTACTGGCGGAGTTTGCTTCAGGACCTCTTGATATCGAACAAGGTAGATTGAGTAAGGTTGAATTCACGAAGGATGCGTGACGTGGACCATCCTGCATCCACTTTCTCCAATATCTCCCTCTTCTACTCCAGGGTCAAAACCACTTGTTTCCTCTTCTCGGGTGGTGGGGCCATCATCACACACACAAAGAAGAGGCAGAAGAGGAGCAGCAAGGCCTGCGGCTGGTAGGGCACCACCACAAAAGCGAGCACGTGAACGGCCATGACGAGAAGCGTGCACTCTATCCGGTGGGTGAGCGGGAGCTGGGGAGGAGGCAGGCTGGCTGTAGGGGATGTTGGAGCAAGTGGCGCGTAAATACAGCTGTTTGGCACCGTGCGCCAAATTGAAACTTACAGGTTAAAAAAAAAAATAATGATTTTTTCAGTTTTTTTGCATTTTGGGGGCATTTTTGGGTTCCAATCACCCCAGCTGACAATGTCCAGACAGTTGGGTGTCTGGATATTAGTGATTACTGTAATGTCTTCCTCAGACAGTCTCTGAGCCTCCCTCCATGTCTTTGTATTATCATTTCTTGCCTGTTTATAGTTATTATATGCCCTCTCACTATTGTGTTTTCTGTATCTATTCCATAGCAAGTCTTTTTTCTTTTGCGTGTGTATGTGTGTGTGTGTGTGTGTGCATGCACTTGTGTACATGCGTACTTGTATTTACCTATTTGTATTTACCTATTTGTAGTATACAGGAATTGAGCTAAGCTCGTGTTGTCCCGTCTCCATATCTACATATATCTAATCTAGTTTTAAATACATGAATGTTTTTCGCCTGCACCACCTCTTCGTCTAAGTCATTCCAAATACTTATGCTTCTATTCGGGAAACTGAACTTTTTGAGATCATTAAGACATCTACTTTTCCTCAACTTGAAGCCATGACCTCTTGTTCTTCCATCATCCAACACAAAAAGATCCTCTCTATCCACCCTTTCCAATTCTCTTACATTTCTAAATATCGTGATCAAGTCACCTCTTTCCCTTCTCTCGTGCAATGTTGGTAACTTCAGTTTTTCCAATCTCTCCTCGTAGGTGAGTTCCCTTAAACACGGTATCATCTTCGTTGCCATCCGTTGGACCCTTTCTAGTTTATCAATATGCTTCTTCAAATGAGGTGACCATACCACCGTCGCATACTCTAGTCTTGGTCTTATCATGGTCACTATCAACTCCCTCAACATATCTTCATCCATATAATTAAAAGCCACTCTCATGTTGGTCAGTAATCCATAAGTTCCCCCAATAATTTTATTTATATGCTTTTCTGGTGACAAGTCATCCCGAATAATCACTCCCAAATCTTTCTCATCCTTTCTTTTACTAATCATCTCATTGCCCATTTTATATGTCCAGTGTGGTCTTCTTTCACTTATACCCATTTCTAATACATGACACTTCTTGGCATTAAAGTCCATTTTCCAAGTCTGGCTCCAGCTGTGTATTTTGTCCAAGTCCTCTTGCAGTTCTTTACAACTATCAATACATTTAATATGTTTCATAATTTTAGCATCATCTGCAAACATACTCATGTAACTATTCAAACCCTCTGGCAAATCATTTACATATATCAGAAACATTACTGGGGCCAAGACAGAGCCCTGGGGTACTCCACTAGTCACATTTCTCCATTGTGATACCTTGTCTCTTATTACTGTTCTCATCTGCCTTCCTATCAAATAATCTCCCATCCACTTTAATAGTTTCCCATGCACCCCTCCAAATGTCCTCAACTTCCACAGTAGTCTCTTATAGGGTACCCTGTCAAATGCTTTCTTAAGATCCAGATAGACACAGTCTGCCCATCCCTCTCTCTCCTGTATGACATCTGTTACCCTACTGTAGAAACTTAGTAGGTTAGTAATACATGATCTTCCTTCCCTAAAACCAAACTGTCTTGGTGTTATCACTTCATTTTCTTCTAAATACTTTATCCATCTTTTTCTAATAACTTTCTCACAGATTTTACAAACAATACTAGTAAGTGACACAGGTCTATAATTAAGTGGATCCTCCCTATCTCCTCCCTTAAAGATTGGCACAATACTTGCTCTTTTCCAATCTTTAGGTACCTGTCCCTTTTCAAGCGAGGTTTTGATAATGACATAAACTGGCCACACTAACTGGTCGGCACATTCCTTCAGGATCCATCCAGCCACACCATCTGGTCCCATTGCTTTTCTCACATCCAAATCCTTCATCAGCTGTAGCACCTCATCCATGTCAACTGTAATTTCGGTCATTCTCGTCAGCCTGGGTTCCATTTCAGGCTCCCTAAATTCGTCTTCCAATACATAAACCGACTGTAGCTTGTTGTTCATTATTTCACACAAGTCTTCCTCTCTTTCGTATGTTTCATCTCCATCCCTCAGTCGTATTATACTGTCCTTAACTTTCATTTTGCCATTTACAAACCTATAAAATAGCTTTGGCTCTTTTTTACAGTTAGATACAATATCTTTTTCGTATTTCCTTTCCTCTTCTCTCCGTATCCTTACATATTCATTTCTAACCTGCTTGTACTCCTCCCAGGCCCTTTCACTATACCTTCTTCTCACTTTCTTCCATGCTTTTTTTCTTGCCTCTTGTGCCATCCTACATCTGTTGTTAAACCATTCTTTCTTCCTTTCCATAGCTGCAGAAAATTTTGGGACATACTTAGTAACTCCTGTTTTATATACTTCTATCAAAAACTCATATTTCTCATCAACATTTGTGATCATATTCATTTTACTCCATTCTACATTTTGGAAAAAGTTTCTCAGGGAAGCAAAGTCTGCCTTCCCATAATTGTATCTATTTTCTCTGTGTTTTTCATCTCTTTCTCCTTCCCTCACTCCTACCACATCCATCTCAATTACCAGATGATCACTTTTACCAAAGGGGCAATGGTAGGTTATGTTCCTCACATCATTTCGGTCCTTTGTGAATAATAGGTCAAGCCTGGATGGTTCATCAACACCCCTAATCCTTGTGTTTTCTTTGATCAACTGGGTTAACATGTTTTCCATCATCAATTCCATTAATTTATTTCCCCATGATTCTTCATTGTTCCCAGCATCCATACTTTCCCAATCAACTTCTCTACAGTTAAAATCTCCCATTAATATTATTCTATTTCTTCGTTCAATTAACATTTCTAGCCTAATAATGGATTCACTTATTAACTGTTCGTAATCTTCCTTTGTCCATGCCCTAGTTTTGGGGGGCATATAAAAAACTATTACATCCGTTTTTTCTCCATAATTGTCCTCTATTTCAACTCCCAAAAGTTCAGCCTTAGTATTTTCAATTTCTATATTCTTTACTCTTAGGTCATTATGGGTTAATATCACTATTCCTCCCCCATATTTGCCTTCTCTGTCCTTCCTCCAAATCTTATAATTATTCCAGCCAAATAATTTTATATCGACATCTCGGGGCAATTTAGTCTCTACTAGGCAAACAATTTCAGGTTTATTTTCATTTAAGTAGTCTCCAATTTCCCCTTTCTTAGATATTAATCCATCTACGTTACTATACATGATGCTCAGATTTGCTGCACTGTTGTTATCTTTACTCGTTCTTCTCTTTTTCATATTCATATCCATCCCCTTTGTTTCCTTCACGTCTAGTTCTTCACATACCACTTCCTTGCCTTCATATCCATCACTCTCCAAAAAAAAGTTTTACGTTCTTCCTCTGTCCTCCTGTCATTTTTTTCCTTTACTTGGTCCTTCAAAGATTTTAAGACTTCTCTTTCTTCTTCATTCAAGTCTTTTCTTACTATAATATTTTCCATTCCTGCCTCTTTACTTAGTTTCCAGGTCACCTTAAGTATGTCATTTACAACACTTTCTGAAGACATCTTAACTCTCATTGGTCTTGCTTCCCCTTTCTTATATGGCCCTATCCTCCTTACTTCCTCAATTTCTTTTTCCCACTTGTTTCCTTCGGGATCGATCTTGTCCAATATTTGCCTCACCTGGTTTGAGTCTCTCTCGAGTCTCACAGACCTAACTTTTTCTTCTTCTTCCCTGTTTCCAAATATTATCACACATCTGTTCCTTTCTACTGTTTCTCTCACTATTTTCTCTTTTTTCTTCAATATTTTCACTACATTTTCTTCCATTTTTTTCTTGTTCATTTCCCTTTCTTCCTGAATAATTTCCCTTAAACTGACTACTTCTTTCTGTTCTTCTTCCACATGTGCCCATTTTGCCTTTTGCTCTTCTAACACACTACTTACCTTCTCTGTTTGGTTACTGCTTTCTTCTAGTTTTCTCCGTAATTCAATATTTTCTCGTTTTAAATTCTGGATCTCCTGGTTCGCTGTCTCATTGGCCTGTATCAAACTCTGTATAGTATTTTCGGTCTTTTCAGGCATGTCTCTTGATACTAGATCCTCCACTTTCTTTTCTAGACCACTAATTCTCATAATCAATGTTTTAACCAGGTCCATTACATTTGTTTCACTGTCAAATCCTGGGAATTCCGGTTCTCGAGTGTTTACCTGGTCGGCCATCTTTAAGGTCGGTTACAGTACTAAACTGAACAGCTGTTCCCAAAATTCCTATAAAAACATTCATGTATACTTAATGACAACTGTTCTTTACATTTTTGATAGACTATAATAACTTGCAATACTCAAAATTATTAACAAGACTGGAGACAGGACAATTCCTGAAAACTACTTAGGGTTTGTTGAGGCGGTTTGAAACACGTCTTCTCGCTGAGGCTGCCACTCCGTGTGTGTGTGTGTGTGTGTGTGTATTTACCTATTTATAGTATACAGGAATTGAGCTAAGCTTGTGTTTTCCTGTCTCCATTTCTACATTTATCTAATCTGGTTTTAAACACATGAATGTTTTTCGCCTGTACCACCTCTTCGTCTAAGTCATTCCAAATACTTATGCTTCTGTTCAGGAAACTGAACTTTTGAAGATCATTAAGACATCTATTTTTCCTCAACTTGAAGCCATGACCTCTTGTTCTTCCATCATCCAACACTAAAAGATTCTCTCTATTCACCCTTTCCAATTCTCTTACATTTCTAAATATCGTGATCAAGTCACCTCTTTCCCTTCTCTCGCACAGTGTTGGTAACTTCAGTTTTTCTAGTCTTTCCTCGTAAGTGAGTTCCCTTAAACATGGTATCATCCTTTTTGCCATCCGTTGAACCCTCTCTAGTTTATCAATATGCATCTTCAAGTGAGGTGACCTTACCACAGCTGCATACTCTAGTCTTGGTCTTATCATGGTCACTATCAACTCCCTCAACATTTCCTCATCCATATAATTAAAAGCCACTCTCATGTTAGCCAGTAATCTATAAGTTCCTCCAGTGATTTTGTTTATATGCTTTTCTGGTGACAAGTCATCCTGAATAATCACTCCCAAGTCTTTCTTATCCTTTCTGTTACTAATTATCTCATTGCCCGTTTTATGTGTCCAGTGCAGTCTTTTTTCACTCATTCCCATTTCTAATACATGACACTTCTTGGCATTAAAATCCATTTTCCAAATCTGGCTCCAACTGTGGAGTTTGTCCAAATCCTCTTGCAGTTTTTTACAGCTATCAATACATTTTATATTATTAGAAGGCAAACTACACTCACCGGCCTCACACCGCTAACTGCCCGGGCCCCCGGCTGCACACCGCAGACCCTTCCGGTGATGTCACCACTCGTGACGTAACAGGTTTGTGCGTGCGCACACACACTAACAGCAATATTCACTAACACTCTCGTCCTCTTCTTAATTTGACAAAAGATTCCAAGGACGAAGCTGGATGGTCTGTTGGCATCTGATACACACTATGTATCCAATACATAGACTTTTGTGTGAGTACTATCAACACCCGATACTCACTATGCATCCAATACATAGTCTTTTGTGTAATTACTATCAAGACCCATTCTGTGGCCAGATACAGATATGCGATGTCTCTTGAAGTATTATAATCCTTCTAGTCTCGGCTGACTGCTGCACGCAGCCGCTCGGTTGAGGCACCTTTCTTGGTGAGACAATCAGCCAGTTGTTGTGATGTATCCACCCAAGATACTTCATGAATCTCCCCTCGCTCCAACATGTCTTGTAATACAGCAGTATCAGTGCGCAATCTCCTGTCTTCTACCCTCCTACAGGAGTAAAGGGCGTCCACCAGACTCTTGTTGTCGACAAAACACTTTATTTTGATCTTTCCACATCCAGAGACCTCACGCAATATGTTGGCGAGATATACAGCAGTCTCAGCACATTCAAGCAGTGCCAACGCCTCAGCAGATAAGGTAGATTTGACGACCCTCCTGATCTTTCTTGTGTGCCAAAATATAGGACATCTTGCCTCACTAGCATCTCGTAGGAAGATTACAAAACCTCCCTGAGACCCATTGCCTACAAGGTTGGCAAATGAGGCATCCGAAAAGCACTCTATATGACAGTCCTCGACCGGCCCCATTCTTGGAATGTATAGCTTCATGTTGTCAGTCTTCACCCTTGAAATCACCTTATTGAGTCTAAGCAAATCCGCTACGGTAGCTCGGTTGATAGTCACACTCAGCTCACACACATCAAAGGCAGTATCTGGCCGAGTGTGTGTGGCAGTCCAGTTGAGTTGCCCAATTAATGCTCGGTACTCCGTTTTCTCAGACTTGGACAGCTCTCCTGATTTTACTGCTGCGCGATGCCTACTCAGCATGACTGGTTTCAAAGATGGAGCATACTGCAACTGGTCGAGCATTATGCTGCCATTGATTTTTAAGATGACTTTGAGACCAACGTATTTGAAGGCTTTTGATTCTGAACTGCCGATGAGGAATATTTGACTCAATCAGTTTATCACTTGCTGCTCGAACTCATGTGTTCCAGCTCAAATGAAGTTGTCGACATAAATGCATACAATGCCTTCAACTTTGCCACTATTGCTCCAAGAGAACAGCACTGAATCCAGTGATGACACTTTAGCTCCGAGACAATAATTGAACTTTTACACGCAGATACCAATGCCTAGCAGCATCACAAAGGCCGTAAACAGTTTTCTTTAGTCTCCATAACTTACCATTTGCATATTCAGGCAGAGGACATAAATGAACAACTCTCTCAATGTCATTACCTTGCAAGTAGGCAGCTTTCACACCCATAGTGTGGCAATCCCACTGGTTGGTGGAGGCCAAAGAAAGTGCCAAACGCACTGCTTCTTTTGAACAAGTAGGCGAGTCTTTTCGGAGGTCCACTGTGTCTTCCTCAAATCCTCTGGCGACTAAGCAGGCTTTAACAATTAGCTTTCCATTTTTCAGTTTTTCCGTCACAACCCATCGCACCATTATGGCACCTTGCCGAACATCATCTACTTCCTCATACACATCACTATTCTGTCAGTTTGTAATATCATTTTCCTTAGCGCATAATACGGACTCAGAGTTGAAAAGAACAAGCATTTCTGCGTCGTCATCAACCACTTCTCATTCGCTAAAATCCTTCAAATTTATCCAATCAATGCTACCATCAGAGTCCCTCTTTCAAATTGTAGCAGTGTTTGTACTTTCCAGTGGCTTTACCTGCCCGACTCACAATCCTTCCAGACACCAACTCTTCACTTTCTGAATGTATTCCCTTTATACGTTGACCAACAGAAACTCTGGGAGGTTTATTAATCAGAATAGAAACAGTGGGAGGCTCATCAATCGGAACCACACCATCTTCCGACTCATCATCTGGTGGATAGTCATTCAACACTGCAAAGAATCATCATTAGGCTTCTCCTGGACAACATTGTTCTTCTCATCACTGCTGGCACCATGTTCAACTGTAGTATCTTGCTCTGGCGTGCGCGCTAGACGACACACGTGCACTCGCACGTAGACACCTCCGTGTCTCACCAGAATTTGTTTGCCATCTCTGCCTATTACAATTCTGGGACTGTGCCACTCATGACTGTCATTTCTTTTGTAGAAGATTTCATCTCCATTTCGGATGTCATTTAAGTCACTCGAACGTACGTTGTGCCGCAGAACCCTAGCCAAACGTTCGTCTGATTCAGTCTTTATAAACTCATGTCTTGCTAAGTGAAGAGCGTTCAAGTTGTCTCTCACAATTTTCGAGGGTGATGGAGGTTCCAAGGCTGGAGGATCATTTGCGTACACATTAGGCAAGTTGGTTAGGAGAAAAGCCCGCGTAGTTGATGAGTCCATTTCTTGCCAATATTGGCCATGCCAAGACCACATCCAATTCACACTGGGTATCAGCCATTATCTTCCTAACAATGTCACCAATGACTGCATTTTGATCCTCACAGACTCCGTTGCTCCATGGACTCTCTGCAGACGTTGTCATGATCTTGATATTGAAGGCCTCTCCTAATGCTCGCTTTTCTGCATTGTTGAATTCACAACCATTGTCTGTAAGAATTTTTCCAGGTGCGCTCAACACAACAATCTAGCTCCGAAATATTCCTTTGATAATGGTGGCTGCACACTTGTCCACAATTACTATTGCATTACAATACCTGGTTGCCAAATCAACAAGGTCTAAGAAATAATGCCTTCCTCAAGCTTTCAAATCCATGGCTATGGCTTCGTTAAACTTAGACGTCATTGGCAAACTGACTACGGGTCGGGGCTTGGCTTTCTTGAATCTGCAACAGACTGTACAAGCATCAGCTACAGCTGTGATAGCCCGCTCCAGTTCTGATTTTTTAATTCCCGCATCTGTGATCAGTTTAATTAGTTTTGCCGATGTTGGGTGCCTGTGAAGCTTCAAAGCCGTTTTTCTACATCATCGCCAAGAGATGCCAGCGTGATTGTTTCACAAAATTCACGACCTAGTCATAAAGAAATTGGAAGCAAGTAATGGCCTGAAGATGAGGACTTCAAATTAATAATAGTTCCACACATTATGACCTGGTCACTTCCATAATTAATCAACATTTTTGCTTTTTTCATAAAACGTTTACTCAACAGCAAGGGAATATTGTAGTTCACAACCTCAGTCACGATGGTTGCATGCATATTTCCAATGTAGCAGGGCAGAGTAACACGTTTGAGGGAAGAAACTGTGACACCATCAGCAAAAGTAAACGTTGAGGATGATTCTTCTTCTCTTATAGATTCATGTTTGTAATCAGTGAGCTCGCTTAGATAGCAGTTGATCCATTCAGCTCCACATACAGTTGTAGAACACCCTGTGTCTGGAACAGCACATCCCTTAGATTTTTCTACTAGAGTCTGTAACTTACCTCTACTAGCGGCATCATCCGCATAGCCCATAAATAACGGCAGATGCACTGTTTCAGAATTTTCTTCTTGACTGCCGTCGTTTTCGTATACATCCGGACAGTCACGTGCCCAGTGAAATCTAGAATCACATACTAAACACCTTGATACCTTTCCGTCAGACCCAAGTGGGTTCTGCCTCCTGCCAGTGGATGAGCATTGGGGAATTCTAGCAGATACGGTTGAATATTGGCCACCACCACGACTCGATCACGTACTGCACCACCCCACAACATTCTCCATCCTCGTCGAGTACCTCTGATATAAAATGTTTCCTCACCCCCAACTTCGTCACTCCAAAATACTTGTTCGCCCTTCACCTTCCTGGCAGACACCTATGCATCGTTCCGCCCACCAATTTCACCAGCAAAAATACGATTCAGGGCAGATTTCATGTTTTCGTATGTTACCTCAGTTATTGTGGACATCGCTAGTTGTTGCTCACTGTCTGAAAGTTTGCATGCAGCTAAGAGCATAAAAGCCATCACAGAATTTGGCAGTGCCATGTCCTGCTTCATAAATTTGAAATAAACATGCTCAAATTCTGCCACGAACTTACGAATGTTCATATCACCGGCTCTTCTGAAGTTGTACAATTCATGAAAAGCTACAAACTGCCGACGTCCTTTGTCCACGAGAAATGAACTGTCTAACTTTTTCATCAACGTCTGAACACCATTTTCTTGTTTCAAATCAGCTGCATCAATTTTCGAAGACGCCACCCTCGCTCTTCCAGACAATGACAGGTGAATAGCTAAGGCTTGCTTCTTTTTCGGTAAGTCCGTCAGTTCGCACCAAATGTCAATGTCCTTCTTCCAACTCTCATAAGCAGAATCATTTTCAAGTTTTGGAGGCCACTTGTTGAACAAGACGCCATTATGTCGGAACTACGCTCTGCTACCAGTATTAGAAGGCAAACTACACTCACTCGCCTCACCGCGAACTGCCCGGGCCCCCAGCTGCTCACCGCAGGACCCTTCCGGTGACGTCACCACTCGTGACGTAACAGGTGTGTGCGCGCGCACACACACTAACAGCAATATGCACTAACAATATGTTTCATAATTTTAGTGTCATCTGCAGACATACTCATGGAACTATTAGAATCCTTTGGCAAATCATTTACATATATCAGAAACATTATTGTTGGTAAGACAGAGCCCTGGGGTACTCCACTAGTCACATTTCTCCATTATGAAACTTTGTGTCGTAACAATGTTCTCATCTGTCTTCCTATCAAGTAATCTCCCATCTACTTTAATAGTTTCCCATGCACCCCTCCGAAGGTCTTCAAGTTACACGGCAGTTTCCTACAGGGCACTTTGTCAAATGCTTTTTTAATATCAAGATACTCACAATATGCCCATCCCTCTCTTTCTTGTATGACATTTATTATTCTACTGTAGAATCTTAATAGGTTAGTAACACATGATCTTCCTTCTCAAAAACCAAATTGTCTTGGTGTTCTCACTTCATTTTCTTCTAATTGCTTTATCCATTTTTTTCTAATAATTTTCTCACATATTTTACAAACTATACTAGTAAGTGATACAGGTCTGTAAATGAGTGGTTCTTCCCAATCTCCTCCCTTGAAGATTGGCACAATACTTGCTTTATTCCAATCTTTAGGTAACTGTCCATTTTCCGGTGATGTCTTATGATGACATACACAGGCCACACTAACTGGTCCGCACATTCCCTCAGAATCCATCTAGCCACACCATCTGGTCCCATTGCTTATCTCACATCCAAATCCCTCATCAGCTGTAGCACCTCATTCACATCAACTGTAATTTCTGCTATTCCCATCATCCTGGGTTCCATTTCAGGTTCCCTTAATTCCTCCTCCAACACATAGACTGACTGCAGTTTGTTGTTCATTATTTCGCACAATTCTTCTTCTCTTTCGTATGTTTCATCTCCATCCCTCAGTCGTATTATACTGTCCTTAACTTTCATTTTACCGATTATAAACCTATCAAACAGTTTCAGCTCTTTTTTACATTTAGTTACAATATCTTTTTCGTATTTCCTTATTCTTCTTTCCACACCCTTACATATTCATTTCTTACTTGCATGTACTGCTCCCAAGCCCTTTCACTATACAGTAAACCTTCCATAAGTCGAACTTTTAGAAAACAGAATTTTCGGTTAGCCGAACTCAGGCCGAGACCACATATGAAAGTAGGCCGAAATGCGAAAGTAGGGGGAGAAATGACGTCAGGCGGACACGTGGCGCCAGTCTGCTGCTTGCTTTTGGAGACGGTAGTTGCGCCATTCTTACTGTCATCTAGTGCTGAGCAGTGCTCTCCTTTTGCCTTCTGCCTTGCCATGGAAGGTTCAAAGCTTAAAAGAAGTGATACTGGCACCTCTAGTCGTAAAAGAATGAAGCTAAAAAAAAAAAAAATGTGC
>JAGKTI010008645.1:0-13290 GCA_018397915.1 Birgus latro
ATTTGTACCAAGAGATTAACACTAGAATATGGTGCTAGTCACGAAGAAGTGCCATGGAATGGATATAGAGCTATAGTACTGTCTAACTGTGCCACTGAGCTATGTGAAATGAGCTTCAAAAGTACGAAACCTTGGGTCATGTTAAGGTAAAAGGACTATAGCTTATGAAAGGACATTACCAGCAGTCGCTATAAAATTTCACACATCAGGAAGCAAACGCAATAACCACGAGCCGCCGCCTATCCTTTATTACTCATTCATTATCTAGATTTATTGTTGGGTAGGCAAGTAATGTTGATAGTACTTTCATCGTTGAACACCTCTTAATATAGTTCTCCCCTTCCTCGTTGAGCATCTAGTCTTCGAACTTTATTAACATCCCTCACCTCCTTCATTCCTCGTTGAACACCCCTAATCATGTTGAACACCTCCTTAGCCTCTTCGCTGAACATCTCTCACCTCCAGGATATAGTTCCACCCCTCCTTGTTGAACACATCCTCCCTCTTGAACACAGCATCGATCACGCCCTTCGCCTCCTCCACCATGGCCTTCGTCAGCACGGGCCCGCACAGCCATCGTTTCAAGAGGTACTGCAGCCCGAAGAACACCGTGTAGGGAAACCTGGTGGGGAAGTTTGGGGGATTTAGGGAAAGTTTTAAGGGGAGTGTTTTGTGACTTAAGGAAAAATTGGGGGTATTTGGGGAATGTTTTGTGGTTTAGGGGGAAATTTTTGGAGGTTCAAGGAAAACTCCCCTTTTCTCTAAAACCTGAACTTGACCGGATTGCCGTCGGAATTAAGATATAAGATCGAATACCACAATTGCCATCTAAATTGACCTGCACTCAGACAGTGGTTAATTCTGGGTTTGGTAAAATTTAAAGATTTGGGGGGGAAATGGGAAAATTTTTGATGTAGGGATTTATGGGGGAATATTTTAAGGTGTAGGGAGACTTTAATGAGGTAAATTTTGGGTGCTGATATTTAAAACTTAAGGGTATAGGGGAAAAATTAGGCTGTAGGAAAACTTACAGGGGTTAATTGTGTAGGATTTTAGACTTTCGTGTGTAGGGGAATTTATGGGGGAAAATGAGGGTGTAAGGAGGCTTTTGGGGGGTAAATTTTGGCTGTAGGCTTTCATGAATGACTTACTTGCCTCCCCTGGACTCGAAGTAGGCGTAGAGCTTGGTGGTGCTGGGAGGGTAGGCCTTGTAGTGACTCGACTGAAATAATAATAATAATAATAATAATAATAATAATAATAATAATAATAAAGTCATAGTTCATCGGACTTAGCATCGTCACAGTTTCCCGCCAATTCTTGTAGCAGTCGGCAAGAGCAGCTAGAACAGCAAAAACATGGGGCAATTTCTTGATTTTCTCGTACTGTTGCGTAATAGTAACCTTTGTAGCGCACTTATTTGTGCACCACACAGCCTTCATACGTGATCACCATATTTCCTCCACACTTTGCGTACGGCAAGTGGCACCGAGACTGGTATGACCCGGTCACCCTCCTAAAACAGTAAACCCACGCCGAGGGCGTCGCTCGTGCCTAATCCAATCGGGCCACATTTAATCTACGCCTTGAGGTGCGTCTTCCTACGACCAGAGGTCTAGTTCCCCAACCATGGTCGACCTAGTCGTGCGCACACGACACTAAAAGCCTATGTGAGCGTCATGTGTACAAAAGCCCTTGTGGCATTGCCTGAGGCCTACTTCCCACACCTGACTCCGTCCATTCAACAGCTGTGCCTCTCGCCTGCACATACACAACAAGTGCTATCTCTGACATACCTGTCAACACCTGCACTATCTTACTCCCATAAAATACCTATCCCCCAACTAAATAATCGTAGAGACATGTACCCTGGTTCCAGCTCAGATATTATGTAATTCTCCCCTGTCAACTAATTGTGAATGTGTGATACTGAGATTGTGATTATTAATACACTCCTCAATCTCCCGATCTGAGTTTACTATAATTCCCGTTGCGAGTATAGAACATATAAAGTAGTGAACTGCCTCACTTTCTAAAGTGCTACACGGGTAATCAGCTGACGCACCTTCAGCTCTACACACTAGCGAGCAACTAACGCTCCATAAAAATCGCTACACCTCTACACTAAACTACACCGTAAATTAGAAGTGCATAAATAGGATACTCTAGCAGTTCTTCGGGTATCAACATGGTCACAATTTCCTGCTTGTAGCAGTCAACAAGAACCACAAAAACATTGGCCCAGTGTCCTTTTTTTTTTTTTTAATGCGTAAAAGTAGTCTCTTCAGTAAACTGTCATTACTTTGAAGTGCTGAAATATGTCAGTAGTTTTTCTAGCTCCATCGTCACAGTTTTCACGCCACTCTTTATCAATCAGTAAGAACAACTAAACATTCCGCCAGTGTCTTATTGATCCCCCCCCTCCCCCGAACTGGAGTAAGTAACCTCTAAAGTAGGCTACATCGTAAATTTGAAGTGTGGAGATAAAATATGCAAACACCTTTTTTGGGTTTCAATATCGCAATACCTTATAACAGTCGGCCAGAAGGATAATGTTGTCAACTGGTCCCTGTGCCATAGCGGGAGGAGCGATAGAGTACGACGCTCAGGAGGGGTGTCGTGGTACTAGCTGCGTAGTGAATAGAAGGGGAGATTTGGAGTTGCCTATCTTAATTGGCTCCAAACTCACGCGTTTGGTAACCTTGGGATGTCTTGCAGTGGTAAAAATCGTCTGGCAGTAATGAAAGTTGCATTGATATTTTTTTTCCTCCAGTTTTGTAAACGTCAGACGATTTTATTCGGCCAAATAATGACTTGGTGAAGGTATTGAAACAACCACCAATGTCCGCTTTACTACTGTGTAAAATCTATGTTACTCTTACGTCTGTACCCCAAGACGAATTTTATTGATCTTCACTACTCTCTCTCTCTTTATTTACTTTTTTTTTTTTTAAGGGTGGTTGATGTTTACTTCATCATCCTCCCCCTTCTCTCCCCAGACCCCTCATATCAAGGTCGGATCCTCACCAACACTTCCTTTCCCCTCCCCTCCTCTCCTTTCACCCTTTTCCTTCCCTGTCCTCTCCCTTCCCCTACCCTCCCTTTCTCAGCCTCGTCACTCCCTTGTCTTTCCTTTCTCTCATTTCATCCTTACTATCCTCCTCATCTCTTCTTCTCCTTTCATCCCCTTCCTTCCCTCCCTCCCTCACCACTCTTCCCTGCTCTCCTGTCATCTTTACTATCCTCCTTTTCTTTCTGCTCTCCCTCCCTCCCTCATTCCTCCTCTCGGTTTTGGGGAGGAGGAATAAAAGAAGGATAGTAAAAAGTATCCTTTTTTATTCCTCATCCCCCTCTCCACTCCCTCCCTCATTACTCTTTCCTCCCTTCTCACCTTTACTCTCCCTTAATTTCTTCTCCTCTTCCTCCTTCATTCCTTCTCATTTTTACTCCCCTGTTTTTTTCTTACCCCCCCTCTCATCTCCATTCCTCCCTCGTCACACCCTCTCATCATCTCTCATATTCTTGTGTCGTCCTCCTGCAGCTGTCCCCTCCCATTCCGTCGTAGGGAAGATAGACCTTTACTGGTTAAGGGATCAGCATAGGACTAATGAATCTTAATATATTCCTTTCACATTAACTTAGCAAAAAAAAAAAAAAAAACAGTGCTACGGCTCTACATTGTTTCCCTGGCAAGAATAAAATTAAAGAACACGAGATAGCAAGAACAAAAGAACACGAGATAGCAAGAACAAAAGAACACGATAGCAAGAACAAAGGAACACGAGACAGCAAGAACAAAGGAACACGAGATAGTAAGAACAAAAGAACACGAGAAAGCAAGAACAAAATTAAATGTAAAAAGTAAATTAAAAAAAAAAAGTCATTAGCTGGAAGGGGTCTACTACATATTGGCTTGACTGTATGCTGAAGCGAACGGTATCTCACCTGCAGTGTCTGGTGTGGTGTCTCATTGTCCTGATCCCACACTGAGGCTACTGTTTGTCTGAGTTACCTGGTGTGGGTTTGTAGACATCATCATCATCGCCACCACCACCACCTATATTCTCCACTCTCTTCCCTTTCCCCCCTTTCCTCCCCTCTCATTCCCTTCCCATTCCCCTCAACTCTCCCTTTTTCCCCCATGTCCATTTCGTATCCCTCTCAATTCTCTTCTCTGTCCCTCACTCCTCCCCCTTCCCTCACTCACTCCCCTCTCGTCTCCCCTCTTCTCTCTCTCTCTCTCATACACACAGGAAACACGCTATAGACCCATATTGAAGCAATTAAGGCGTATATTGGAGCGCAGTGCCCGTTTCAAATTTGAACAGGGGTAGGAATGACGATGGGGGTAATTATTAAGAACTCCATACTCTGTGGAGTAATTATTGATATTGTATTTTTTTTTGGGGGGGGGGGGGGGAAGGGGGCAAGATCTAGAAGGTTTGCATTCCAAGACCGTTCGAAAAAGGGACTTGACATTTTAAGGAAAGATGTATCTTGGCTGTAGGCTTCTTTTGACACAAAAAAAATTTTCCCAGAGACCTAGCGCCGCACTAGCGCCCTTTATGTTATTTTTTTTTCAATTTTCGCTCTCCTGAGCAGCAAAAACTACTGAATCGATTGCTTTGGAAATGTTCCAGTGTGTAGTCGTCAACATATACTAATGCACCTGGGTACTGATATTGGGATCTAACAAATATATACTTTTTGAGATATTGAGGAAAATCAAAATGACCGCCTCATGCCTGAACGTGCTAAATCGGAAAGCATTCGGCTGATTTTTACCTAACTTTGGGGAAATGTAGTGGGTCATATGAGTGAACATGATCTGCATAGTATGAATGATCTCAAGGTCACAGGTCAAAATCAGTAAAAATTTTGAGTCATACCAAAAGTTCCTTAATATTAGGTCCACAGTGATAGCAAAAATATTTTCATCTGAAATGTGTAGTTCTTTGAATGTTGCTTCAGTAGTTTCAGAAGCGTAGTTGTTATTATTATTATTATTATTATTATTATTATATTCTGACCGAGACTGTAATTTGGACATGTTGAATAAGGACAGTGTTGTGAAATTGGTTGTGTGTGATGACTGGTGTTTCAGTGCGAATGTAATAGTTTGGAATTGGGAGTGTAGGTTGTGGCAGTGTGAGATACTGTGTAGTCTGTCAGTTGTGGCTGTATGAGGTGTAGTGTGACTGTGTGGTAGTGCGCAGTGTGACAACGGTAGTGTGTAGTGTGACTGTGAGGTAGTGTGGCTATGTGAGGTGTGGTGTTGTGTAGTGTGGCTGTGTGAGGTGTGGTAGTGTGTAGTATGTGTGTGCAGTGTAGTGTAGTGTCTTACTATTGTATCCCCCGCTGGTGTGGTAGGAGTATGGTATGGCATTGGTAATGTGGTATGGAGGCTGAACCCGTTATAAGAGTGGTGAGGTGTGGCATGTTATGGTTGGTTGCATGGTACGGTAGGTGCAGTTATGTAGTGGGTTGTGCTCTGTATAGTTTGATGGTGGTGGTGGTGGTAGTGTGGTGTACTGTGGTGTGGAAGGCTGGAGGTGTGTTAGGGTGGTGTTATGGTCCGGAGTTGTGGTAGTGTAGTGCGTGGTATGGTGTGGAGATGTGGTAGTATGGTATGCTATGGTGCGAAGGTATGGTAGTTTGGTTTGTTAATGGTGTGGAGATGTGGTGTTTACGGTGATGTACAGTAAAGATATGGATATACCCACCACAAATTGCACTAGTTTTTTTTCTGTTTTATTTTACTCTTTGGCAATACTGAAATAACATATTAAAAGTCTAGAAAAACCTATTTATGGGAAGATAGTTTTTAAAGCATTATGTAAAAATGCTGACTCAGAATGTCATCTGTGGAGTAACCTCTCTTTGTGATTATGTAGGCGGTACGTACACTGTTTTATGGCAATAAATGAATAAAAAATGGTATAAACTGAAAGCACATAATAAAATAACATGTAATTATACATGTTTGTAACTTAGATAATCCGCAATTAACAATTCAAGACAACGATTGTGATAAAAACATGTTACCTTTTGCATGTTTTGAAGCGCACCAGTGTATAAGTTTTTTTTTTTTTTTTTTTTTTACGTGTCCGACTCTGGGCAAAGGCTTCAGGGCCTATTTCTCGGGGGCAGTGACCTATCCCAAGGCCCAGTAGTCCTCCTACACCTCCACATGTCACCACTTCGGCGCTAACACCCACCGTTCATATTGAATACATGCTAGGGCTGTCTCATACAGGACTGGTGTATTGGTATTAGCGGGGGTATTTTTAAGACGTGTCGGTGGGGCTTCTGGTAGATCAGTAAAGCCTAATTTAATGAAATTCAAATCCTTAAACTGTTCCCTGCTCCAGCGTGGATTTGAACCTGGGTCCGTCGGGACTGTAGCCCACCTCTCTACCAATCGAGCAGGCTATGGCAGGGAAAAGACGGTCAGATTTTTTTTCAAAAGGCACAGGCCACAACTATCGATATCAAATCAGCAGTTGTCATTGGAAATGAATATGTTCATATAGATCCCAATCTTCTCTTCCAGAGACTCATAACTGCAGGAATTAGATGTGGTGATCTTGCTCAAATAATGTCTTATGAGCTGTCCTCATACCCTACAGCTTTGTTTGACTCTAAAACCATGTTGAAGCCAGCAAACAAAGCAAGCTTGCTGGCAGCTGACGCAATGTGGCGCGATGGTTTCGATACACCTACTTCAGAAGGCGAAATCCATTACATGCTGGATGGGGATGCTCTATTGCACCACATACCATGGACACGTGGGAACAGCTGGGAGAAGATCCTTCTGGATTACTGTCGCTATGTCTCCAAGAAATATGGGCGTGCTACAATTTTCTTTGACGGGTACTCAAACACAACCTCTCCAAATGATTGTGTTCATCTTCGATGACACAATGGAGTATTGGGTGCCACAGTTCATTTTACCACCGATATGAAGCTGCAAAGCAAAAAAGAATAATTTCTTGCCAACAAGAACAACAAACAATGCTTCCTCCATATGCTTGGTGAGAGACTGGAGGCAACCGACTGTGGCGTCGTTCATGCAAAAGGAGATGCAGAGTTGCTTGTAGTTCAAACCTCAGAAGAATCGGCTGCAAGATGTGAAAGTATACTTGTTGGAGATGACACAGACTTGCTTGTGCTCCTTTGTCATCATGGAAAGAACACATCTCACAATCTATATTTCAAACCAGAGACCAAGTCACACACGAAAAAGAGATCAAGAACATGGAACATTAAAACAAGCAGGGCAAGTCTTGGTGACACAATCTGTGACAACATCTTATTCCTAAATGCTGTCTCGGGATGTGACTACTTCCAGACCGCATGGAATTGGTAAGCGCGTTGCTCTGACACTGACAAAAAAAAAGAAAAAAAAATACTCCTTTCTGTGAACAAGCACAGATTTTCATGAAAAACAGTAGCCTATGCTTAAAGAGAGTATCATAGCTGAGGAGAAATAGCAGTTGCGTTTCTGTACAGTTGTCTCAATGGAGAAACAATAAACGATCTGCGGTTGAGACGCTTTTGTGAAATGACATCCACCACCTCAGGCATAGAAACCCAAAATATTCCTCCGACTTCTGCATCATTAAAATATCACAGTTTACGGGTATACTACCAAATACAGGTGTGGCTTGGTGTGAGCACTCTATATCCTGAAGAATGAGGATGGAGAGTCGTCGACGGAAAAATACTTCCCATCACAACAGGAACTCCCTGCCTTCGATGTTCTTGCCGCAAAAACGGGCTTTCATGTACAAATGCATGTGGATAATGCAGAGGGATCTTTTTAAATATGTCAACCATCGAGTTGGAGGAAATCAGTAACGATGACTTGAACCTGGAAATATAAATGTTAATGTATAAGCTTTGGTCAAGATAAATATGAATGAACAAATCCATTTTTAATTGTCTGATATTATATCCCGCGTACTCCACATGATCTGGATATCACATTCAGACATTAAACTTTACAATACTTACAGGTACCTACAGTTGTTTGTGTCTGTCTCCCATTTTAGGAGTAAAATTGCATTTTGTTGTTGTTGTTGTTGTTTTGTATATGTGTTGCATAGATTTGACAGCTTAAACATCATATTTCACAGGAAAACCTTTGTTAACAAAATTTGAAAGGATAACCTATATGGTTCTACCTCAGTGTTGTTATTCACCATTGGAAAATGACGAATTTAGGGGTGCAGGGTGTGTCTTCATGTAAAACTTAAGATATGTTCCCATAGTTAGATTTTCCTAGACTTCTGATATGTTATTCTGGCGATGATATGACATCATTTGCAACAAACAAAAACTATTGCAATAAGTGATGGGTTTACCAACTTTTGCCCTATCTACTGGACTAGTGTGGAGATGTGGCATGTTATCATGTTATGGTATAGGGATGTTGTAGTGTGGTGTTTTGGTCTGGTCTGGTAGTGAAATGTGTGGTGTGTTAAGGTGTGGAAGTATGGTAAGGGGTGTATTATGGTGTAAAAGTGATAGTGCGGTATGTTTTGGTGTGGAGGTATAGTGTCGTGTGTCATGGTGTGGAGGTGTAGTAGTATGGTTTGTTTGTATGGTTTGGCATTGGTAGTGTTTGTTGTACTTTGGTGTGTTGTGCTATGGTACTGTGATTGGCAGTGGAAGTGTCATGTATTATGGCGTGGGGTTGTGTAGTGTGGTTGGAATTGTGTCGGGTGTTATGGCGTAAAGGTGAAATAGTGTGGTATGGAATGGCGGCTGAACGAGCCTGCCTATTGCAACAATTGTCTGCATCCGCTTACGCCTTTGAGAGACAGACAGACAGACACTAGAGGAATATGTGCGTGCAAAGGAGGTAAGGAAAGAGATATGGGTGAGGGAAGGAGAGAGGGGGGGATAAAGAGGAGAAAAAAAAAGTGAAGGATGGAGACAAGAAAAATTTGGAAGAGTAGTTATATGTTTGGGATTAAGGGAGGCTGAGAGGGGGGGGGGAGGCAGGGTAGGTGAAGGAGGAAGAGAGGGAGTTACGATTGGAAGGAAGAGAAGCTTGGAGATCAATGGATTAAGGTAGGGAAGGAAGCAGAGAGAGAGAGAGGAGGGAGTAAGCTTGGAAAGAAAGTGACTCGCCACCCCTGAAATGGCTTTGTTGGAATGTCATGGCAATTTGGGCGTAGAGAGAGAGAGAGAGAGAGAGAGAGAGAGAGAGAGAGAGAGAGAGAGAGAGAGAGAGAGAGAGAGAGAGAGAGACGTAAGTACAGTTCAGTTCTCACGTAAAGAATCCCCATTTTAACTGAAGTAAGTTTCATTAAGGAGGTATGGAACTCTCAAACTTATGGAGTCATTGGTAACCATTTGAATGATGCTCAAGTTTGTGCCCACCATCACTGTCAATGGTGACTAGAATCTGAAACAGAGTGAAGTTTCGGTAGTTTGCTTTAGCAAAAACCAGAGATTGCAGAAGCTGCACAAAGCAAGCGATTCGGATTCTGTCTGAGGCATAAACACACCCACTGAGCTCCAGTAGAACACTCCTCACATCCTCCCATAAATAAGCCTAAATACTGCATGACACTGCTTTTGATGCGTCTACGCGGCCGCCATCTTGGAACGGTCAAGGCAGACGATGTTGTGTTCCTGACAATGGGCGAAATTGACCACTATTTACCTTGAAATCCCGCAACACTGTGCTGCTTTGGGGTATAGAAAGCGTCGGACTATATCTATGGTGGCACTGATAGCACAAGCGGCTCAACTGTCTGGTTGTGCAAGCTTCCCTCAGCTAATTCCCTATCCCC
This sequence comes from Birgus latro, assembly GCA_018397915.1. Lineage (NCBI taxonomy): Eukaryota > Metazoa > Arthropoda > Malacostraca > Decapoda > Coenobitidae > Birgus > Birgus latro. Next base: position 9,807 of record JAGKTI010008645.1, read on the forward strand.
CGAAAGGAGAAGGATGGGTTGCAGAAGGGAAACTTAGGCCTGCAGTCCACCGAGTTCACGTTTCAAATGAACCAGGAACCACAACTACCACCACCATAACAACCACCAAAACAACAATTAGCACCATAAATAACAACAACAACAACAACCACCATCAACACAACCACCACATCACAACAATAACCACAACAGCCACCACAACAACCACCACCACCATAACTGCAACAACCACCAACACAACAACCACCACAACATCCACCAACACAACAACCACCACCACCACAACAACAGCAACAACAACCACCACCACCACAACAACCACAACCGCCACCACAAGAACCACCACCACAACAACAACAATAACCATCACCACCACAACAACAATAACTACCATCACCACTACCACAACAATAACCATCACTACCACAACAGTAACCATCACCACTACCACAATAATAACCACCGTCACCACCACCACCACAACAATAACCACCATCACCATCTGCACCACAACATTCATTTTCATAGTCAGAATTCACTCTAATACAAGCGCCACTATTACATGCTTGACCGCTCCAAGATGGCGGCCGCACAGCCACATCGCCGCTGTACTGAAGAACGGGCGATGCGGCATCTAGACTTATTTATATCTATGATCCTCCCCCCTGAAATTTGTAGTTCTCACTTTCGGGACTGTTGTTGGTCCTCGATTACCTTGACCTCTTCTTTATAGAAACTATTCCAGTTATGCCTTATTTTCCTTTATTTACATATATTTATTATCTGTTATATTACTTAATAAACTTTTTTGACCCTCTGAAATGGGTACATCGTTCAAAGAACTTACTACAGCTTGCAAGATGTTAAAAGCAAAGTTGTTTTGACAGCTAGCTCAATCTTGCCGATGTCCTGATGTTGGAAGGCAATAAAACGTGACAGCATAAAAATTCGTGCGATCAAATACAAACTATTAGTGCACGAGCCAGCACAATGATTGAGCAGAACATTGAAAAGAAAACTGATGTTTCGCGAAAACTAGAAAAGGTAAGTATCAGTAATATTTTGAAGTCCACAGTAAATCGTAATGCCTCATTCATGATTCCTCTATATATCTTCCACATCCGTCCACTGCTGGAGTAATCCTCGTCGTTGTGGAATCTCGGGTACATAGGCTACCCTAGGCTGCTGGAATCAGTCCAGCGACGTTATAAAAGTCTATACAGGGTCTTGAAAACCTCGACTATGCGAGTAGATTGAGGGCTTTGAACTTATTCTTCGTTCAGGGGAGACTGCTTCGACATGACATCATTAAATTCTGGGAAATATTTCATGGAGACTCTTCATTGACCCCAGATAAAATGTTTACCCGTCCTCTTTACCCTACTACTTGGGGCCACCAGTTCTAGATTGCCCACTCCAGATGTCATCTTGACGTAAGAGATTTTTCAGTATCATATGCGTATCTCTCTGGAATTCCCTGCCTGACTCTGTTGTTTCTATTCAGGACCTAGCTTCTTTTAAAGCAGCTCTCACTTCCTATCTTGCCAACTTTATGTTCCAATTCCATTAACTAAGGTGATATTATTTCTTTCTTGTCCTCTTGCTATCTGTCGCTGTCCCCTTCACTCTTCAGCAAGTACAGTAGTTACTTCCTAGCTGCTTATGGTTCACCTTCCAGACTATATCTTTTCTTTGTTCTTTCTTACTTATTTCCTATTTTCTGTGGGCTAGCGCATCGGCAGTGTGTGGCTTCCGTGGGCCCTCCCTTTGGGCAGGCTCAGTCCCGGAAGCCCACCAGGTGAGATAACCAGGTGAGACATTTGGGTTGCTAAAGCTCAGCATTGTTTCTTGTTGGATTTTCATGCCCGAACGGTTTCTTTGAACAGCAGAAGTATACTGCAGTTATTTTGTCATGTTCCAGCACTCTTCAGTAGGATGTCAGAGTGAACAAGATTTTAAGGTAAGTTTAACTTAAGAGAAAAAGTGTTAAAACACTTATGGTAATAGAATGTGTTATGATGAGTCCATATAATTTTTGAACAACTGAAGAACTCCCATTAATAAATAATTAAATTTTTTGACGGATTGCCTGTCATAATTGTATGATTCATTTTTGACACCCAAGATTCTGTGGAAATAACACATGTTATTAACGATTGTATAATTCACTTATGCCACCGAGATTTTGCAGAAATAACTTTGATGTTACTCGAGAACTACCAGTAAAGTTTGTTGACGTTGACAGTGGTTTCCTGTTGAGGGCACTGGGTTAATTTGGCTCCAAAACTCATTCATTCCCAGGTTGTTTGTTAGGTTACATTAAATTGTCATGTTAGGTTGAATTAGGTTAAGATTAGTCAGGTTGTTAGGTTAGTAGGGACAAATGATAAGTGATGGATTGACTTTGGAGCTGAATCAGCTTGAAAGTCCATGGTGGATGGCCACTTGCCACAGTTTGGGTGTGAAATGATGTTGTATAGTTGATGTTTTCAGTGTTACGCTTTTCATAGTTGATGTCATCAGCATTATGGATGCTTTTCTAGAACGTTTTAAAGCTATCAGTGTTAATTACATTATATTGTAGTTTACTGAGAAAAAATAGCAATTGTAAACTATATACATAGGAGCTCTCCTGGAGTTTGACCGAATTTTCCATTTTGCCTAATACAGTATTACAGCTAGGCATTGAATGAGACATTGCATCAGAACAATCCTCATAAAATACCCAAAGAATTATATTGCCATGCAGTTGTTGTTTTTGGAAATTATCAGTCATCTGTCTGTACGCTGACAGTATCATTGTATTTTTTCTGACGTTATTGATGACATGATCATTTTAGAAACAGTCTTACATTGCACAATTAGTTTTTAATTACAATAATTGCACCAAAAGTAATTATTGGAAATAGCAGTCATGCTGGGTGGCAGTCTTTCACAAGGTGATGTGGTTATTGAAGACTAAAGTTTATTGGCAGTCCTAGGTAAAAGTGTAGCAGGGTTGGGGAGCAGAGCCCCATCCCCTTTAGGTTAAGTTTGGTTAGGTTAGGATTCACCAACACGTCCAGTTGGCTAGATCGTAAACAGACTGCAGCAGTTGTCCGAGGCACATACATTATCATTAATTGGCATTTTTAAAAATTCTTGATGATTTACCGTTTTGAAATTATCTCTGCATTGTGCAGATTGTGTAATATATGTAGGTGCAGAGTTGTACGGAAAATATTTCATAGAAGTGTGCACTATGCTTGGTGGTGTTTACATATGGCTGAGCCATAATATTGATTTTTCATTAATTATATGTTAGGACCATAGTATATTGTATTGTTTTTATTAGGTTAAGGTGGGATGGCAATGTTCCTAAGAATTACAGGATTGTCATTAATGAGCACAGTTATCTTGATACAGCTGTCATGTTCAGTATCTCATTTGTAACGTTGTTAGCTATATGCATCAGCTTTTGTTTTACAACTTTCATTTTAATATA
>JAGKTI010008645.1:17798-33026 GCA_018397915.1 Birgus latro
AACTGCATCTCATTGATATTCACTCTTTCTCTAATCATACCTTCTAGAACTCTCTCCATTACTTTCATTATCTGATCTAAGAGCTTTATACCTCTGTAATTTCCCCTTTCCAGGGCATCACCCTTCCCTTTGTACACATTTACAATTACACTCTTCAGCCAATCATCTGGGACCACACACTCATATATAATCATATTTATCAGGTCAGTGACTAACCTCACCCCAATATCTCCTGAGGCCTTCAACATTTCAGCAGTCAACCCAGACACACCTGCCGCCTTCCCCACCCGCATCCTGCCTATTGCCTCACTCACAGTAGCAGCGTCAATCAAAGGCCAAGGCCCAAACACCGGATCAGCTGGCTCCAAACCTTCCCTATCCCAATCAAACTCCTCATTCAACAACCGGCTATAATGCTCTCTCCATGCATCTTTAATATCCTCACTGTTCACCACTACCCTTCCTTCATCATTCTTCACACACTGCTCCCCTACAATGTCCCGATTATCTCTCTTCACCTGATTTGCCACCCTAAAAACCATATTTTTCCTTCCTTCATGATTTAGATTATCAAGTAAAAGTCTCTGTGACTCAGACTTCGCCCTGTATACCTCTCCTCTAGCCCTGCGCTTGGCAGCCAAGTACTCCTCCCTGTTACCACCCTTCTTCCATTCCCGAAAAAGCCTTTTTTTTCCTTAACTGCAGCTTCTACACCCTCATCCCACCACCAAGTTACTTTATGTCTTGGTGGGCCTCTTGTCCAACCACATATTGCATCGGTAACTCTCAAGAGGTTGTTCTTAAGGGCTCTATACTGTTCATTAACGTCTCTATCTACGGCTTCCTGTTCAGCCACCACTCTTCTCATCTCACTATAAAAGGCATCCCTTACTGATTGGTTTCCCAGCTTCCATATTTTCCTCCTAGGTACATATGTCCTCCTTCTCATCATTCGTTCCTTAAGCACCATGTCACAAATCAACAGTTTGTGCTGCTGCACACACTCCTTGCTTCCTATAACTTTAACATCTCTCACTAATCTCCTATAAACCCTCCTGACCAGAAAATAATCTAATCTATCTGACTACTATTTCCCCCGGACTCGTACGTAATCAATCTACTCACTCTTTTTCTAAAATGTGTGTTGCACACAATCATGTCCATAGCCTCCCCAAACTCGAGTATTCTTTCCCCTTCCGCATTCCTCACACCATATGCACATCCTTCATGGACTCCTTGATAACCTTGAGCTGCTTCACCAACATGACCATTTAAATCCCCTCCCAGAACCACTACCTCATCATCACCCATACCACCCACTACACGTATTAAATCATCCCAAAATCTATCCTTCTCTGCGTCATCCAATCCCACCTGTGGAGCATATGCTGATATAACTGAAATCATCACCCGTCCGATCAAAATTTTCACTACTATTATCCTATCACTTACTCTCATGACATTCATAACATACTCCACCGATTTCTCCGCAACCAACACACCCACACCCCCATATCCGTCAGTTCCCCCCTGCCAAAACAGCTTATAGTAGCAATCATCCCCAGCAATCTTTCTGGCTGATCCACCCCTGTACCAGACTTCCTGCAAACAAGCCACATCCACCCACCTCCTACTAAATGCCTCAACAACTTCCCCCACTCTTCCCCTCAAACTTCCCACATTCCACGAGCCCACCCTAAACCCCCTGGGTGATTTGCTGTCCTCAGGCTTGCTTTGATGTATGTATTTGTGCTTGGTCATAGTTGGTAAGATAAAGGGGGGTCATTGATGAATAAAAGGAGGAGAGTTGGTGATAGGACAGAGCCCTGAGGAACACCAGAATTGATAGCTGTTGGAGAAGATCAGTGGCCTTGTACAACAGCAGCTATAGAATGACCAGAAAGGAAGCTAGAGATGAAGGCACAGATAGAAGGATGGAAACCTTAAGAGGGCAGTTCGGAAATTAAAGATTTATGCCAGACTCGATCGAAAACGATCGAAAACCTTTGATATGTCAAGTGCAGTGGCAAAGCTTTCGCCAAAGTGCTGCTCTTGGATGACTGCCCTTTCCTCTCTTCTTTCATCCTTCCTCTTGTCTTTCTTTTCTTCAGTCTTTCCTTTTGCTTCTGTATACAAGTAACTCTACACTGAGTGACAAGCCAAATGGTTTCCTGCATAATAGGAAACCGTTTACAACGCTGTGTGGTAACCATTTAACCAGATTATGGCGCCTGGTGGTTTAGTGGGTAATGAAGGCACTCCAGTCGGATTGAGCCTGAGCAGGTGTATATCCAAGGGGTGGTTGGTGTTTTTTGCTCACGTAATGCCACTCAGGGATGAGTGAGGATGGTCACTCTCATCTTAAATGTCAGGACCAACTTGCCTAGCCCGGGGCTTCTATACTTCGCATGGGGCAACACAGGATTGGATGATGGATGGATGGATGGATTAGTTGAAGGAGTAACTTCCCCTCACATTGTTTTCTTTGTACTGGTATCAAATAATGAATTTGTGACAAACATCATAGTGAAGCCCCAGATTTTGTCCACGTCAGAAGAAATAAAATACTCGATTTGGGGCAAAAGCTGAAAATTTACTGAATTATGTCCAAGGGGAGAGGAGGGCAGACAAAAAAAAAAAAAAAAAAAAAAAAAAAAAAGATAAAGGTGAAGGCAAAAATAGGCAGCACTACATAAGTGGGTGGATGGTGGTTATGCCAAGCCCTAGTTTTAATTAATTCACAGTTAGAGTTGAGGAAGGGGTAGTACAGTATATGAAAATAGACTACTGGTATATGAAAATTTTATTTGATTTAATTTAATTGTCTCTATCAGTTAGGTATACGTGAAGCTACATTTTTTTTTTTTTTTTTTGATGGAGCCAGGATTCCATGGGCTTAAAGATGGCTGAATGGAAGCATGGCCCATTGAATTGGGCAAACTTAGGTTGTCTGGATGTTGCTACTCCTCATCCTGCCCTAGGGTGGGAAAGGAGGTCCGTATAATGATGATGATGATGAAAGTTAATCTTTCCTCCGTCAAGCAGTCAAGTAAAAACATGGACAGTACTGTAAATATATAGATGCACTGTTGTTGCAAATTATTTTATAGGTATAAATTGTTTACATTACAGCAAGTAGCTGTTTTATTGATATCTTTTGGACATTTTTGAAGATAGAAAAATGAAATAATTATGAGTAATGGTTTAACCCTTCATCACGACATATCTCATACGAGCCACAGTGAAGATATGCTTAAGTCATGGTGTAAGCTCATGTGAGGTACAGTTTACATTGGTTATAAAACAGTGACTCAGGGGAGGTAAACTACCTCAAGAGAATCTGCCATCAGGGGGTAATACACGATCCACTTGGAACAGTGCTACAAGGAGTCTTCATAACACCAGACTAAAGATCACTTTTCCCTTGCCATTTCTGCATGTGATAGAAAGTGTCTGAATTTATGGGCTTACTGTGACATATAATTTTCTTAAAATGGCACAGTTCCCCTCCAGGCCCGAGATGCTTCATATTTCATTAGATGTAAGATTTTGAAGAAAAATTTTGTTCATTGCAGGAGATGAGCCAAGTGGCTAATGTGCGTGAAATATTGTCACGATCAAGTCAGGTGGCGACCAATGTAGGCAGCATCCTGGACTCATTCGAGCACCGCCTAGCCCGCCTTGAGACCACCATCCTTCCCCTTTACCACCAGACTGGGAACCTACAGCGTCGTCAGCTGAGTTAGTTACCATATAGTTTATTGTAGTACATGTTCTGTATTAGATGCTGCTGATGATGATTATGATGATGATGATGATGATGATAACTGGGCTGCTTTAGTTAACCCCTGCACTCTGATGACATATTTCAAGCTGCCACTAGGTGACTTTGTCAGGTGTAGTAAGGATGGGAAAGAGTAAGGTCGTGGCTAACCTCTCCAGTTCTAAAAGTTACTTCTGAATAAAATTACTTGGTACCAACAAAAGTGTAATAGAAATGATGTTCATTGGCTGAAAATATTACTACAGTTCAGCTTTTGTATTGTACTCTACTTTTGTATTGTACTCATATTCATAACTTCCAGACTGGCTCTTGGGTTGAAGAAGTACATACCAGTAGATGTAAGTCATCCCACATTATGAACTGCATCCTAATATTGTTGCTAAAACATGGCCTTCATCACCATATACCGGACTTAATATTTGACATACAATAAATGCTGGTATTTTGTAGAACTCATTTTTTTGTATGTTTGGTTAATATAGTACTGTACTGTTGTTTATGGTGTGGCTATATGTTAACATTAGATGTTACCCTTCATGCCAGTACTCAACATTATCTTGCAAATTACTTATAGTGAAGACAAAGCACCACAGCTCTTGACAGCTTGCCAAAGTTGAGAACTTCTTTTCATTGTTCCCTATAACATCCCCCCCCCCCCAATCATACGGTTTTGTAACTTTTTCATGGAGGGAAACAGCATGTTCCTTGCACTCTACACAGGTTACTAGTGTGAATGATGGTAATATGGGGCTGGATGTTTTAAAGATGAATGTAGGAAAAAATAAAGTTATGGTCTTCAAGAGAAATGAAGCCACTGAATGTACAGTGAGGCTGGATGAGAAGGAAATAGAAAATGTGAGTGCTTAAATTTAAGTACTTGGGTAGAGTGATGAGTAAGGATGGAAGTTTAGAGGGTGCATTGCTTGGGAGTGTACAACAAGGAAGAAAGGTTGCTGGTTCTTTGAAAGCAATGGTAAGGAACTGGGAAGTGAGCATGGAAGTAAAAAAGTCGCTGCAAGAGAGTATTGTGATACCAACCCGAATGTATGGAAGTGAAGCCTGAACCTTGTTGGAAGGACATAAGAGTTAGAGCAGTGGAAATATGTTATCTGAGAGGAGCATGTGGAATTATGATTATGTGGAGAGACAGACAGACAAATGAGGAAATGAAGGAGCATGTGGAATTATGATTATGTGGAGAGACAGACAGACAAATGAGGAAATGAAGGAGCATTGTGGTGTGGATGTGGATGTGGTAGAAAGCATTAGGAGAAATACAGTGAGGTGGTTTGGCCATGTGGAGAGGATAGAGGGCAAAAGACTAACGAGGAGAGTGTATGCGAGTGAGTTGGAGGGGGAGGAGGAAGGGGGAGGCCGAGGATGAGGTGGAGGGATGGAGTGGAGAGGCATATAAGAGAGGTGGGTATGAGCTGGGAGCAGGTCAGTGGGATGGCATCGGACAGGGTGACGTGGAGGCGATTTGTTTGTGTCCACGCCTTACGGGATTGAGGCGTCTGGCAATAGGTAGATAGATGTTCGTGTCCCATTGTATTGATTCTACATTTACCCTAGACCCCATTTTCCCGTACCAGACACTGAAAAGACACTACAAGAGCTGGATTACGTGATAAGCTTCTACAATGTTGCGGGTCAGGCGGAGAGTGTGGTGAAGGAGCGCCCCAGCAGCATTGGAGTTCCCCAGTACCTCAAGGCTATGGACCGCTTGGCTGAAACATACAGATACTTCGAACAGAACAACCCTCAAAGTGTTGAGATTGAGAATGTGGTAAAATATTGGTTTATCACATTGCATTATCGGTACATTTGTGAGCAACAGTTAACAGTCCCTTGCCAGCATTGTGTTCTGCCATCCATGTTTGTCATTCTTTGTTAGATGTCATGCTTCATTGTTGATTGCCTCACATTGCTATCACAAAATATTTCATGCACTGTCTTCCATCACTTCAATTGGCAGGGAATTGTCAGCAGACTTTTTACCATAATAGTGCATAATACAGTAATATGGTAAATTCACCAACATAAGGGAAGAATTAGGATTTCGTTTTCATTTTCGTTTTTGAAGGCTCCAACATGCTTGCATGCGTCAGCCTTTGTCACCTAATGGCAGCTCTCCATGCTGCTCGATCTTTGGCAGCCTCCCTGTTCAGTCCCTTAACCTTTAAGTCACACTTAATGACCTCGTCCCGTGTCTTTCTCGGTCTACCCCTCCCCCAATATTAACACTTCTCACCCTCTGTACCCAATTATCATCCCCCATCCTCTCCACATGTCCAAACCACCTCAGCCTACCTCTCCTCATCACAACACCAATACACTCCAGTCTCATCCTACCTCTCAACTCTTCCATCATAAACCCAGCCCCCCCAGGCCTTGCACGCAGGGATGCACTGCACATCCACCTAATCGTTGTCATTTCTGTACGTTTAAACCTGCGAATATCCTCTTCCTTTACTGCCCAGGTCTCACTACCATACAGCATCACACTCCTAACACATGCTGCATACAAAGACCCCTTAGCACGTAAGGAGAGTCCTCTCAATGTGAGGAGAGGCAACAGCTCCCTGAACTTCTTCCAACCACTTCTCACCCTAGCAACCGAGCTAACCCCAGCCCCACCTTCGGCACATAACATGTCTCCCAAATAACAAAACTCCTCCACACACTCTAGAGACTCACCAGCAAGTTCAATCCTCTCACGCCTAACAATCTCCACCTGCTCTCCCCGACACGCCGCACACATAAAATCAGCATTATCTCGCAGTCTGCCTCTAATACCATTACATCTCTTGTGCACCCATTTATCACAAACACTACACAAGATGGAATTACTTCCCACACCCCTGTGGCAAACTGCACATGGCCACTCTCCCTCTCCTCTGATTGTACCACCACCAACCCTAGATATCATCACTTTTGTTTTATCTGCATTTACCCTCAAGCCCTTCTGCCCCATACCAACTCTCCACTTCTTAAATCTTTCCTCCGCCTCCTTTTCATTCTCTGCAATCAACATCAAATCATTGGGGGCACGGTGCCTCAGAGGTAGAGCATCAAGCTCGGGACCGGGGGGTCGCGAGTTCGAGCCGCGCCCGGGACTGCCGTGCCGAGAGGGGTAGCACCCTCCTGTTACCTAGCGGGGCTATATGATCTCATTGTAAGGTCTAGCTCGGGGGATTCTTTAAATCCCTTTAACACCAGATCATCAGCATACAACATCTCCCACAGGAGTCCATCTCTGAAGTCACGTGAGAGGGCTTCAAGTACCATGATAAACAACAAGAGACTCAAAACTGACCCCTGATGCACACCAACCAACATTCACGGAAAACTCGTCACTCAAAACTCCATTCACTCTTACCTGGGTGTGAGGACCCACGAACATGGCCATAACCAGCCACTCTTCCAACCCTAGCTTTCTCATTGCCCACTTCACCACCTCTCTAGGGACTCTGTCAAAGGCCTTTTCCAAATCAACAAAAACAAAATACAATTCCCTTTTCTTTCCAATATATATTTCCTGAAGCTGTTGAACAATGAATATGATGGCATCAGTGGTCACCCTGCCTGGCATAAACCCAAACTGCATCTCATCGATATTCACTCTTTCTCTAATCATACCTTCTAGAACTCTCTCCATTACTTTCATTATCTGATCTAAGAGTGTTATACCTCTGTAATTTCCCCTTTCCTGGGCATCACCCTTCCCTTTGTACACATTTACAATTGCACTCTTCAGCCAATCATCTGGGATAACACACTCATATATAATCATATTTATCAGGTCAGTGACTAACCTCACCCCAGTATCTCCTGAGGCCTTCAACATTTCGGCAGTCAACCCAGACACACCTGCCGCCTTTCCCACCTGCATCCTGCCTACAGCCTCACTCACAGTAGCAGTGTCAATCAAAGGCCAAGGGCCAAACTGGATCTGCTGGCCCCAAACCTTCCCTATCTCAGTCAAACTCCTCATTCAGCAACCGGCTATAATGCTCTCTCCATGCATCTTTAATATCCCCACTGTTCACCACTACCCTTCCTTCATCATTCTTCACACACTGCTCACATACAATATCCCGATTATCCCTCTTCACTTGATCTGCCACCCTAAAAATCGTATTTTTCCTTCCTTCATGATTTAGATTATCAAGTAAAAGTGTCTGTGACTCAGACTTCACCCTCAATACCTCTCTTCTAGCCCTGTGCTTGGCACCCAAGTACTCCTCCCTGTTACCACCCTTCTTCCATTCCCGGAAAAGCCTTCTTTTCTCCTTAACTTCAGCTTCCCACCACCAAGTTACTTTATGTCTTGGTGGACCTCTTGTCCAACCGCATATTGCATTGGTAACCCTCAAGAGGTTGTTCTTAAGGGCTCTATACTGTTCATTAACGCCTCTGTCTACGACTACCTGTTCAGCCACCACTCTCCTCATCTCACTATAAAAGGCATCCCTTACTGACTGGTTTCCCAGCCTCCATACTTTCCTCCTAGGTACATATGTCCTCCTTCTCATCACTCATTCCTTAAGCACCATGTCACAAATCAACAGTTTGTGCTGCTGCACACACTCCTCGCTTCCTGTAACTTTAACATCCCTCACCAACCTCCTATCAACCCTCCTGACCAGAAAATAATCTATCTGACTTCTATTTCCCCCGGACTCGTACATAATTAACCGACTCATTCTTTTTCTAAAATGTGTGTTGCACACAATCATGTCCATATCCTCCCCAAACTCGAGTATTCTTTCCCCTTCCACATTCCTCACACCATATGCACATCCTCCATGGACTCTTTCATAACCTTGAGCTGCTTCACCCACATGACCATTTAAATCCCCTCCCAGAACCACTACCTCATCATCGCCCATACCACCTACTACACGTATTAAATAATCCCAAAATCTATCCTTCTCTGCGTCATCCAATCCTACCTGTGGAGCATATGCCGATATAATTGAAATCATTTTCCTACTGATCAAAATTTTCACTAGTACTAATATCCTATCACATTTTTTTCTTTCTTTAATGCACGGAAGAAGGAACCAAAGGCCAGGGCCTGCATACTGTTCCTTCCAAGAAAAAGTAAAAACAATACCAGAGATCCAAATTCAAGATCCATTCATTTCGAGATACCTGGACACACTGCGTTTGAAAGATTGGAGATCATAGGAAGTAGGGAATACAGACAGAGGGAGATAGTTCCAGAGTTGACCAGTTGCATAAATGAAGGACTGGGAGTAACGGTTAATTCTTGCATTTCTTGCATTAGAGAGTTGGACAGAAAAGGGATGAGAGTTTGTTGCTAGACGGGTACTACGTGCCCGTCGTAGAGGTGGAAGGATGCAGGCAGACAGTTCAGAGGAACAGTGACTACTGAAGTAGCGATAGAAGAGAGATAAAGAAGCAACAGTGCGGCGAAGAGACAAAGGTTGAAGGGAATCAGTAAGAGAAGGAGAGTTAATGAGACGAAAAGCCTTTGACTCCACCCTATTGAGAAGAACTGCATGTGGGGAGCCTCCCCACACATGAGAGTTGTACTCCATACACGGGCGAATAAAACCCGTGTACAAGATCAACATCTGTGCAGGGGTAAAGAAAGTTCGGAGTCGGCCCAGCACACCTAATCTCTTGGAAGCAGATTTTACAAGAGATGTAATATGTTCTTTCCAAGACAAATCCCGAGAGAATGAGACCCCTAGCATGTTCAAGGATGATGCAGGACTGAGCTGGATATTAAACATTAATGGGTAATCCTGAGGAAGATTTTGTCAGGTTGATAAGTATAAGAACTGAGTTTTTGATGCATTAAAAATAACAAGATTATTTTTACCCCAATCAGAGATATAAGCCAAGTCAGACATTAGGTGTGCCATAGCCTCACCCCTTGTTTGCTGAAGTAACTGCTGAGATGGGCGTTGCGGGAACCGAATGGAAAGGTGAAGGGTGGAATCATCAGCATATTGGTGGATAGGGTTAGATGTACAGCTTAGAAGGTCATTGATGAATAAAAGGAAGAGAGTTGGTGATAGGACAGAGCCCTGAGGAACACCACTGTTGATAGGTCTAGGAGAAGAACGATGGCCGTCTACAACAGCAGCTATAGAATGACCAGAAAGGAAGCTAGAGATGAAGGGACAGATAGAAGGATAGAAACCGTAGGAGGGCAGTTTGGAAATCAAAGATTTATGCCAGACTCAATCGAAAGCCTTTGAGATGTCAAGTGCAATGGCAAAGCTTTCGCCAAAGTCCCGAAAGGAGGATGACCAGGAGTCTGAAAGGTAGGTGAGAAGATCGCCAGTGGAGCGTCCCTGACGGAACCCATACTGACGATCAGAAAGAAGGTTGTGGCAGGAAAGATGCTTTAAAATTTTTCTGTTAAGAACTGATTCGAAAACTTTTGAGACAGGATGTTAAAGCAATTGGATGATAGTTAGAGAGTTGGGAATGGTCACCCTTCTTTGGGACTGGCTGAATGAGAGCAAACTTCCAGCAAGAAGGAAAGGTACAAGTTGAGAGACAAAGGCGAAAGAGTTTACCTAAGCAGGGTGTAAGCACAGAAGCACAGTTTTTGAGGACAACAGGAGGACTCCATCAGGCCCATATGCCTTGTTAATATTGAGGCCAGTGATGGCAGAAAATACATCAACTGAAGAAATTTTAATGCCAGTCATGAGGAAGTCTGAGGGGGGAAGTGATGGAGGAACAGCACCGGAATCGTCTAAGGTAGAATTGGAGGAGAAAGTCTGAGCGAAGAAATCTGCTTTATCAGTATAAGAAATAGCTACAGAGCCATCAGAGCAGAAAAGAGGAGGGAAGGATGATGAGGTAAAGTTGTTAGAAAGGTTTTTGGCAAGGTGCCAAATGGAGCGAGAAGAATTCGAGTTGGATAGTTGGGAACATTATTTTTAGCAGAGCGAAGAACAGACTTAGCACGATTCGGGGCAGAAATATATAAAAAAGATGTGATTCAGGGGTGGGTTGGCCCCGGTACCTTTTAAAGGCCCTCTCTCTGTTGCGGACAGCATTAGAACAAGCGTGATTAAACCAAGGCTTTCTTGCATTAGACAGAGGATATGAGAAAGGAATGTATGCTTCCATGCCCGAGAGAAAACCTCTGTAATGCGCAGGGCACACTCAGATGGCTCCCGGCCATGGAAGCAATAATCATTCCGAGGAAAATCAAAGAAGTACTGCCTGAGGGCCTCCCAATCTGCAGCTCCAAAGTGCCACAGGCGGCGTTTCTTTGGAGGGTCCACAGGCTGTACCGGAGCGATAGGACAGGTTAAGGTAATAAGGTTGTGATCGGAGGAGCCCAACGGAGAGAAAAGATTAACAGTGTAAGCAGAAGGATTAGTTGTTAGGAAAAGGTCTCATAACATTCATAACACATTCCACTCATTTCTCTGCAACCAACACACCCACACTCCCATATCCGTCAGTTCCCCCCTGCCAAAACAACTTATAGTAGCAGTCCTTCCCATTTAAATGACATTTTTGACTAATATCCGATTGGTCTGTTCACTAACATAAGGGAAGAGATAGGATTTAAATGACATTTTCCACTATTGTCCGAGTGGTCTGTTCACCAACATAATGGAAGCGTTAGGATTTAAATGTCATTTTCCAGTATTGTCCAAGTGGTTTAATCTTTAGTAGTCTAATCCAGTGCCCTGCAGTCATATTTTGTGTGGAAATCCATAGTATAATTCTGATCTCATTGAGAACATAAAGGAAAAGACAGCGCTCAAGCACTGTTTGCCTAAGTATGTTTAACTGTTATGATTCCACTAGTATGTGTCTATATTTGTCAGAACTAAAAATTGATTATCACAGTTACATGCCTTTATGTGTAATACTTGCTTATTATTGTTTCTGTAGTGTGATGTTGCATTATGACTTGTTGTCAGATGAGCCTGTTTGAAGTTGGGACTGATGCACTGAGCAAGGAGTTCCGACATGAGCTCGAGAAGTACAAGAAGCCAGTCCCCCCAGTGGTCACAGTCGAATTGCTGGAGGAGGAAGGTTAGTGCTGGATCAAGGTCCACACATTATTATGTTTGTCTTGTAAAGATTTTTTCTCTCTCTCTGTGGTAAGGGATGTTTGTTATTGTAGGAAGAATTTGCTTTTATCGGACTCGAGGAGCTACCGGACTAAACTCCTTAACAGTAAGGTCCCCAGGTTACGTCAGAGTTCCGTTCCTGAGACATGACGTAAGCCGATTTTGAACGTAACTCGAGTTTTATACATTACGTCATATGATTATACTTACCGCAATGCATCTTACAGATTTTCCAACCATACATCACATACTATACATGTAATAATCTTATAACAGGTATGTATAAGAAACACAGTCTTTTGAACTGATGATATTTACTGAATAAAATATAAGTTGTAAGTCTTCGTCACAGTAGCTCACTCGCTGCAGGCATACAGTATTTCTTTTTGTAATAGATTTGATGATAACAGGACACTGCATCCTCAATTCCCCTGTACACTTTGGCAAACCTCTCTGCATTTGGGTCCTGATCTTCAAATGCAGCCATTGCTTTTTCTAGGAAGTCGAAAGCATTTGCCATTTCCTTGATCTTAAACTGTCTTAGCGGTTCTGCCTCATCACTTTTTTCATCATTTTCCATTTGTTTTCCAAAGTCTAGTAAGTCCTCATTACTCAACTCTTGATCATGTGAATCAATAAGTTCATTTACATCACTCTCCTCTATGTCCAGATTTAAATTATTTCCAATTTTCACACAGTTTCATTTGACTTCATTTATACTGTCTTCATCAAATCCTTTAAAGTCATTAATGAGGTAATGGCACACTTTTTTCCACACTCCATGCATATTTGTCGCAGTCACTTCAGCCCAACATTCTCCAATATTTTTAACTGCTTTATAGATGTTGAAATCTTTCCAGAATTCTTTGAGCATTACTTTACCATTTTCTGTTGTTCGTATTGCCTGTCTGAATGTTTTTCTCAGGTAGTACGCCTTGAATGCCCTTATTACACCTTGGTCCATGTGTTGTAGGATTGATGTTGTGTTTGGTGGCATAAACACAACTTTCACATTAGGGTGCAACTCTGTCAAGTTTGAAGGATGACAAGGAGCATTATCAATGATGAGAAGAGCTTTGAATGGCAGGTTATTCATAGCACAATACCGTTCAACTTCTGGCACGAAACACTTTGAAAACCAGTCAATGAAAATTGCACTCGTCATCCAGGCCTTTAAATGACTTTTCCAATAAACTGGTAGGCTTGCTTTAAGGATCCCCTTAAGAGCTCTTGGATTTTCTGAGTGGTATACGAGTAGCGGTTTAAGCTTGAAATCGCCAGCACAGTTTCCCCCCAAAAGTAGTGTTAGGCGTTCTTTGGATGCTTTGTGCCCTGGCATGGTTTTTTTCTTCTTTAGCAATGTAGGTTCTGTTAGGCATTTGTTTCCAGTGTAGTCCCGTTTCATCAACTTTAAAAATAAGTTCTGGAATGTAGCCTTCCTTCTCAATCAACTCCTCCAACTCTTTAACAAATGTTTTTGCTGCTTCGTCATCTGCACTGGCTGCTTCTCCGAAAATTCTTCTGTTGGTTAGGTTTGCTCGAGCCCTGAATCGAGTAAACCAACCTTTTGATGCCACAAATGTCTCGTTAGTCTCACTTTCCTCACCTTTTTCTTTCTTGAGGTCTTGGTAGAGTGTGCGTCCTTTCTCACAGATTAACTGTTCACTCAGAGGCATGCACCACTGATTATTGTCCTCAATCCATAGCATTAGCATACGTTCCATCTCAATCAACAGTCCCGATCTTTGCTTGGTAATCACAGTTGATTGCATAGGAGTTGCACCTTTAACGTGAGTCAAGATACGTTCCTTGTCTTTGATGATGGTAGCTACTAGTACGGCTCATCCCCAGCGCATGCCCGATCACTGATGCTTTTTCGCCTTTCTCATTACGCTTAATAATATCAACTTTTTCACGTAATGTGATGGTCTTGCGTTTCTTGGAGTCATTATGGTCACTAGGAAGCTGTCTCTTAGGCATCGTGGAATCAGGCGAAAAACAAACACAAGAAAATTACAGGTGGTAGTAGCAGCGAGACTGAGAGCGATTGTTGGTAGTCAAGCGTGAGGCGGGAAAACACCAGAGACATCTTGCGGTAAACAGCAACACTTTAAAAGCCGGTCTTTACCTATTTTTTCTTATATTTTAAAATTTTCTCTCGCAAACCGACTGTCATAACCTAGAATTGACGTAAGTCAATACCGACGTAACCCGGGACCTTACTGTATATCGGAAAAAGTCCGATAAAGCCAGAAGCAGTCCGGACTGCCTGACCACTTCAGCTATGTTCACCACAATAAGACAAGTAAAAGACATGTTTTACAGTGCACAGTACAGTGTTATTATACCATTTGATTAATGTAGTGAAGGTATAACACAGTACAATACTGCAATGGTGGTGAAACCCACTGATGCAATCCGGACTAATGTCTGATTTATCGGAAAAGTCTGGATTAGCTGGGGTAAGTCTGGATGTCACTTTTATTGGAATTTCGCATTTTTCGTAATGGCTTGCGCCCCAATTAGTCCGTTATAGTGAGGTCATACTGTACTTAGTGACAAACCAAATGGTTTCCTGTACACAAGGAAACCATTTACTACACTGGTTGGTAACCATATAACCAAATTATGGCACCTGGTGGCTTAGAGGGTAATTGAGGTGCTCCAATCGGACCGAGCCAGTGTACTTTTATATCCAAGGGGTGGTTGGGGTTTATTGCTCGTGTAATGCCACTCGGATTAGCGAGGCTGGTCACTCCCATCTTAAATGTCAGGACCAATTTGCCTAGCCCCGGGCTCCTATGCTCCTCGTGGGGCGACATCGGATTGCATGATGGACAGATGGATTTAATGTAAATTGGGGGAAGTTGCAAATCAGCTTTATAGGTATCAGTGAAACTTTTAAGTGGCAATGTTACTGTAATTGTGGCAGGTGGGGGTGCTCACCATCCACTTACCCGATGTTGTGCTGCTTTCGGGTGTCTGCCCTTTCCTCTCCTCCTTTCTTTCCTTCCTTCCTGTTTTGTCTTTCTTTACTTCATTCTTTCCTCATCCTTCAGCCTATGGGTAACTTTACACTCCCTCTTTTATCTTTCTTTCCTTCATCCTTTCCTGTTCCAGGGTGGTAACCATATAGCCAAATTATGGCGCCTGGTGGTTTAGTGGGTAATTGCAGCGCTCCAATCGGATTGAGCCGTTGAAGGTTTATATCCAAGGGATGGTTGGGGTTATTGCTCATGTGATCAGACTCAGGGATGAGTGAGGCTGGTCACTCTCATTTTAAATGTCAGGACCAACTTGCCTAGCTCCGGGCTCCTACACCCCTCATGGGGCAACATAGGGTTGGATGATGGATGGATG
>JAGKTI010008646.1:0-33019 GCA_018397915.1 Birgus latro
ATTTTTTGGTTAAAATTCAATTAATTCATGCTTTGTGTGCATTATTTATGTGAAAAGGAATCTAAATAAGTGCTATACATATCCGGTAGGGAGGTAGGAAGGTAGTTTTCTGATTTAGGTTAGGTTAGGGTCATGAATGACCGGTGCTGGAGCTTCAGGGCCAGTATCCGGACAAGACCAATGTCCGGACATGCCTTTGGCTCTGTTACGTCGGATATTGGAGGGATTACTTTATACGCCTGAATTTTTACAGTCTTACAAACAAAAATGTTCACTTTGTATATTTCACTTATCACTCATTACCGTTGAGCAGCATGTCAGGGACTTCGGGGAAATGATGTGGGGGAAAATGATATGGGTTGAGTGAGGCAGAGCATGGGGAATAATAGTGGCGCCGCCAGCCTGCCACCAATCAATACATGAACACACAAACTGCTTGCTGTTTGATTAATGCTTGATGACTTAAATATATATTAATATTAATATTAATGCAGACCCCTTTCCTAATTTTTTAGAATTTAGAAATTACTTTTTTGGGATAACTTAATTTTAAACACTTTTCAAATACATGCACCTTATTCTTTACAATCTTACAAACTAAAGATGTTCACTTTGTATATTTCACTTATCGCTCGTCACCCTCAAGCAGTATATCAGGGACTTCCAGGGAAATGATGCGGGAAATGATGTGGGTTAGACTGAGGCCAAAGCACAGGGAAACAATAGCGATGCTGCCAGCCCACCACCAACTGACGCACGAACACACAAACCACGCAGACAATATGGCTGCCCCAGCCTGAGGTTAGGCACTGCGGACCGCTTCTAGCTTTTTTGGAGTTTTCCCAATACTGTATATAAAAAAAAATTCCAGACGGCTCCTCGACTCCGAAAAAAACAAATTCCAGTCTAGTGAAGTCCATTGTAGTGAGATCATAGTGTATATACACACGTATATAAGTAATCTTCCAACTATCTGTTGTAATAGAGCCAAAGGCTTGACCAGAAAGTGGCCTTGTCCAGATAGTGGCCCTGAAGCTCCAGCACCAGTCATTCCTGACCCTAACCTAACCTAACCTAAATCAGAAAACCACCTACCTACCTCCCTACCGGACATGCATTGCACTTACTTAAGACCCCATTCTCATAAATAATGGACACAAAGCATGAATTAATTGAATTTTAACCAAAAAATGATGATTTTGAGGAGAGTAAGGCAGAGGTGTTCACAAGTTGACAGCATAGTGTAAGTAAGTATCAGACATAGCAGTCACTAAGAAAATCACATTTTCTCACATCTTATGCACTAAAATATGGGATACAAAGCATGAAATAAATAAATTGTTACCAGAAAATTATGATTTAGAGGTGAGTAGCGCAAAAATGTTCACCAGTTGACTAGATAGTGAACGTATGTAAGAGACATGGTAATCACTGAGAAAATCACCTCTTTTACAGCCTGTGCACTCAAATATGGGACACAAAGCCTGAAGTAAATAAAATGTAACCAGAAAAATTATGATTTAGAGGTGAGTAGGGCAAAAATGTTCACCAGTTGACTAGATAGTGAACGTATGTAAGAGACACGGTAATCACTGAGAAAATCACCTCTTTCACAGCCTGTGCACTGAAATATGGGACACAAAGCTTGAAGTAAATAAAATGTAACCAGAGAATGAGGATTAAGAAGTGACTATGGAAATATTTGGCAGCTGACAGTGTACTTACATGTCCGTGTGGCTATTTACCCACCTCTAAAGCTCTGACAGTGGTGAATTTGCTCTTGAAGCATGTACAATAATCCAGTGTTGAACTGGACTTAATCCTTAACACTGTGAATTATGATTATTTAAACAAAAACTCATGGCAGTTCAGAGACAACTGTCAGTGTGGTGGGAGGAGGAGACAGTGGGAATGTGAATGTAAACAAGGCCGTTCGGCGCCGCGTGCCAAATTTGAATGTATGGGGCGATTTTTTTTTTTTTTTTTTCTTAACATCAGCCTACGATGTCTGAACAGTGGTGTAACCAGATAGTGGTCATCCGGAAAGTAGAGAGATTACTGTATATACAGTCGAGCCTCGATGCTACAGACCCCGAATCAACGGATTTTGGAAGCAACGGACAATATCTGCTGGCAGAGAATCACTCCAGACACCAGTCATTTTTTAAATTTCATTACAGGCACACTCACTTTCAGTAATTTCTGCTCAGGGGTGCCACCTTTGTACCACTGTATATCCAGGGAAGACAGGAGGGGGTGATGAAATTAGCTACCCCAGCTCCCTACCCTCCCCTACACCCCTATCCCACCAAACCCCCCACTCGTCATTCTTAACTGGCAGTTACATCTCAAGCTAACCCCATACCTTACACTCATAGTCACATTACTAATACACAAACAAAACACTAGCAAGAAGTTAATGCATTATAACGTTGACAATAAAAAACGTTGACAACGGCCGTACCAGGCCTCATGCGTCGGGTGCTTGCTTGCGTACATGTCTGTGTTTGGGTGTCTGTGTTTGTGTGTGTGTGTGTGAGTGTCTGTGTTCATGATTTTGTTTGTTTTTTCTGTGTGAATGTGTATCAATGTGTGCATTTTTGTGTGTGTGTGTGTGTGTGTGTGTATTTACCTAATTTACCTAATTGTATTTACCCAATTGTGATATACAGGAAATGAGCTATGCTCGTGGGGTCCCGTCTCTGTTTCTCAATAAGTCAAATTTTGTCTTAAACTTGTTTAAGTTTTTAGGCTGACGATCTCTTTGTCCAGGCTATTCCACCGGTCTATGCATCTATAAGGAAAACTATATTTCTTGATGTCCTTCGAGCAGCTTGGCTTCTTTAGTTTCATTCCGTGTCCTCTTGTTGCTCTCTCATCCCACACAAATAGATTTTCTCTGTCAATTTTATCTACTCCTATCATGGTCCTGAACACTGCGATCATGCCGCCCCTCTCTCTCCTTTCCTCTAAGGAAGGCAAATCCAGCCAGACTGGGGACCATCTTGGTTGCTGTTCTTTGTATTCTCTCAATCTTGGTTATATCTTTCTTTTTGTGTGGGGACCACACTACTGCTGCATATTCTAACCTGGGGCAGATCATGGCCACTATCAATTTTTTCATCATCTCCTCATCCATGTAATGAAATGCCACTCTTATATTGGTCAAGAGTTTATATGTCTCTCTCACTATCTTATTTATGTGCTTTTCAGGTGACAAACTATCCTGGACCAGCTCTCCCAAATCTTTCTCTTCTCTCACTTTTCTAATTGGTTCATTACCCATCAAATAATTCAATGATGGCCTCTTGGTACTTTTACCCATTTCCAATATTTTACATTTTTTTGCTTTGAATTTCATTTCCCACATCCGGCTCCAATCATGTATCCTATCCAGATCCTCCTGTAGCATTTTACAGTCCTCTTCAACCTCTACCTTTCTCATGATCTTTGCATCATCAGCAAACAGGCTTGCGTAGCTGTTCACTCCATCTACCATATCATTTACATAAATCAAGAACATTACTGGTGCCAACACCGAGCCCTGTGGGACACCACTTGTTACTTCCCTCCTTCCAGATGTCCTGTCCTTTATTACTGTCCTCATTTGTCTGTCACTCAAAAAGTCTCTCATCCATTCCAGGAGGCTTCCCTTCAGTCCTCCTATATGCTCTAATTTTCATAATAATCTCTTGTGGGGTATCTTGTCGAAGGGAAGGCCTTCTCCATATCTAAGTACACACAATCCACCCAACCGTCTCTCTCCTGTAGCACGTCAATCGCCCTTGAGTAAAAGCTCAACAAGTTGGAAACACATGACCTTCCACTTCTGAATCCAAACTGACTTTCAGTCAAAATATTCATCTCTTCCAGGTATTTTATCCATCTATCTTTCAGGATTCTCTCACACAATTTCGCAACCATGCTGGTTAGGGACACTGGTCTGTAATTCAGGGGTTCTTCCTTGTTTCCTCCCTTATAGAGATTGGCACCACATTTGCCCTCTTCCATTCCCGAGGGACTTTCCCCTCTTCCAAGGAGCACACAATTAAATTGTGAATCTTATCCGCCAGTTGTTCTCTGCATTCCTTCAGTACCCATTTAGAGATTCCATCCAGTCCTGGGGCTTTCCTTATATCTTGAGTTCCCAGTAATTTATACACTTCCTGCACTTCTACTTTTATATCTTTTATCACTACATTTCTAATCACTCCCTCTCCTTCCACAAACTCCCTTTCCTTAGTGAAAACCAATTGGAAACATTTGTTCATTACTTCAGCTTGCATTACTGCATCCTTGTAGACCTCTCCTTCTACTTTCAGTTTGGTGATTCCTTCCCTTTGCTTCAATCTGCCATTAACAAATCTATAAAATAATTTGGGTTCATCCTTACATTTGTCAATTATACCTTTTTCAAAGTTCCTTTCTTCCTCTCTACATATTCTTGTATATTCATTTCTAGTTCTTTATATTCTTCCTTTGCTCTGATATAACCTCTCTTTCTCCATTTGTTCCATGCCATGTCCCTCTCTTTTTTCACTATCATACACCTTCTGTTAAACCACACCTTTTTCCTGTTTTCTTTCCCACTTCCTCTTGGCACATATTTTTCCACTCCCAAATTGAAGAGGTCTAGAAAGATATCCCACTTCCTCTGTATCTCTCTTCTTTCTCTGAATTTTCTCCAGTCCACATTTTCAACAAATTTTCTCAATTCTGCAAAGTTTGTTTTCCCGAAGTTGTATCTTCCTTGCCTATAAAGCTCATCTCTTGGCACCACGTTCCCTATTATCATCTGGAACTCAATGACCACATGATCACTTTTTCCTATAGGACACAGATAATTTAAAGATTTAATTACATCAGGTTCTTTGGATAGTAGCAAATCTAATCTTGCTGGTGTGTCATCACCTCTGAATCGTGTCTCTTCTTTAACCCACTGCGTCATTACATTATTCATTGCTATATTTAACAATTTCGTGCCCCACAAATCTTCGCTGCCCCCTGAGTCCCATTCCTCCCAGTTCACCTCTTTACAATTAAAGTCACCCATTAGGATTATATTGTTGCTTTTCTCGATCACTTTCTGTAGATAACTAACCATGTCTGACAACATCTCCTGGTATTCATCGTTATTCCATGCTCTCGTCTTAGGGGGAACATACACCACTGCAGTATCTCTCTTACCATTCTCCAGAGTTTCTAATTTCATATTTATCGCTTCGACCCTGCCCTCTGCCATTTCCACAGTATCTACATTTATATTGTCCTTCACTGCTATCATCACTCCTCCCCCCATTTTTCTTTTCTGTCTCTTCTCCATAATATGTATTTCCCACCTCCCATATGAATATCAATATCTTCTTTCAATTTAGTCTCTGCAAAGCACATAACATCAGGTTCATGTACTCTCAAAAAATCATTGATTTCTAACCTTTCCGATATTAGTCCATCAATGTTTGTGTACGCCACTTTCATACTTTTTTCGTCGTTTTATACTCTTGTCTCTCCTTCCCTCTGTCGGTACCACTTTCTCAATTTCTGGTCCATAACTCTCCAATAGAACTCTGTCTTCTCTTTCTCCGTTCGCTGTTCGTTTTTTATCTTTGCTTCCTTTACTAACTCCTTTAATTTAGCTCTTTTCTCTTCATTTGCATCTCTCCTAATCCAAATTTTTTAAACCCCTCTTTATCTGACAATTTCCACGTTCTACTTATGATTTCATTCACTATTACTTGGGACTGAAACTTTACTTTCAAGGGCCTTGCCCCACCATCCTCGTACTTGCCTAACCTAAACACTTCTTCAGTCTCTTCTTGGGCTTCATTGTTTCCCTCCATAACCAGTGATATTATTTCTTTAGCCTTGCTCAGTTCCTCTCTCTCTCTTTCAGATCTTACTGTCATTCGTTTTTCTTTTACTCCTGAGATTATCACACATTATCACACATTTTTTCTTGTCTGCTGCATCCCTGACCAAAGATTCTCTACTTCTTAGTACTCTAACCACTTCCTTCTCCACTTTTTCCTTACTTTGTTGTTCTATGATCTCCTTCAAATTTACATTTCCTTCTTCCTGTATTTTCTTCCACCCCTTATGTTACTTCTTGATTTCCTGAATGTGGTCATCTTGCCTCCTTGATTTTGATTCGTACTCATCTAGTTTACTTTTTATTCTGTCCCCTTCTTCTTCTAACCTCTTTTTCTCCCTCTTGAGCTGTTTTATTTCATTTGATGCAGACTCATTACTCACCTTTAATTCTGTGACTTCTTTTTCTTGCTCCTCACTACGTGTGCTAACTTTTTCCAGTTTACTCTGTAGGACTTTGATCTCTCTCTCCTGCTCTAAGGCCCATTCCTGTAACTCTCTAATTATTTCCCATACCTTTTTTAACTCTTGGACATTCCTCTCCGCTGTTTTCTCTACTCCTGCTACTCTTGTTTGTTGCAGCTTATCACTTCCTTTACCAACATTTTCTTCGGAGAAGCCCACAAATTCCCCCTCGCCAGTTGTAAACAATCTTCCGTCTCTCTCCGCCATGATACAACCATATGGAAACTTTCTTTTTCACTTTGTCTTGTATTTTTTAGGGCCGAAACTTGCGTTTTTTTAAAACTAATATCCGACGGGACCACCACTCACGCATTCAACCACATAATCACAATAGGCTGTCTCCTTTTTACCACTAGTTCAGCGATTATTTTTCTTGATCCAGGAGCAGCTCTGACTCCGACTCTCTCCTCGACCCGTGTGTGTATTTCCCTAATTGTATTTACCTAATTGTGATATACAGGAAATGAGCTACGCTCGTGGGGTCCCGTCTCTGTTTCTCAATAAGTCAAATTTTGCTTTAAACTCGTTTAAGTTTTTAGACTGGACGATCTCTTTGTCCAGTCTATTCCACAGGTCTCTGCCTCTATATGGAAAACTATATTTCTCGATGTCCTTCAAGCAGCATGGCTTCTTCAGTTTCAGACCATGTCTTCTTGTTGCTCTCTTATCCCATAAAAACAGATCTTCTCTATCAATTTTATCTACTCCCATCATGGTCCTGAACACTGCAATCATGTCACCCCTCTCTCTACTTTCCTCTAAGGATGGCAAATCCAGCCTTTCTAGCCTCACTATATGACAGATCTGCCAGACTGGGGACCATCTTGGTTGCTGTTCTTTGTATTCTCTCAATCTTGTTTATATCTTTCTTTTTGTGTGGGGACCACACTACTGCTGCATATTCGAACCTGGGGCAGATCATCGCCACTATCAGTTTTTTCATCATCTCTTCATTCATGTAATGAAATGCCACTCTTATATTGGTCAAGAGTTTATATGTCTCTGTAACTATCTTGTTGATGTGTTTTTCAGGTGACAAACTATCCTGGACCATCACTCCTAAATCTTTCTCTTCTCTCGCTTTTGTGACTGGTTCATTACCCATCATATAATTCAGTGATGGTCTCTTGGTGCTTTTACCCATTCCCAATATTTTACATTTTTTTGCTTTGAATTTCATTTCCCACATCCGGCTCCAATCATGTATCCTATCCAGATCCTCCTGCAACATTTTACAGTCCCCTTCAACCTCTACCTTCCTCAAGATCTTTGCATCATTAGCAAACAGACATGCATAACTGTTCACTCCATCTACCATATCATTTACGTAAATCAGGAACATTACTGGCGCCAACACCGAGCCCTGTGGGACACCACTTGTTACTTCCCTCCATCCAGACATCCTGTCCTTTATTACTGTCCTAATTACTGTCCTCATTTGTCTGTCTGTCTCCATTCCAGGAGGTTACCCTTCAGTCCTCCTATATGCTCTAATTTCCACATTAGTCTCTTATGGGGTTCCTTGTCAAAGTCCTTCTCCAAATCTAAATATTCACAATCCACCCAACCGTCTCTCTCCTGTAGCACATCAATTGCTCTTGAGTAAAAGCTCAACAAGTTGGAAACACATGACCTTCCACTTCTAAATCTAAATTGACTTTCAGTCAAAATATTCATCTCTTCCAGATATTTTATCCACCTATCTTTCAGAATCTTCTCGCACAATTTTGCAACCATGCTGGTTAGGAACACTGGTCTATAGTTCAGGGGTTCTTCCTTGTTTCCTCCCTTGTAAATTGGTACCACATTTGGTCTCTTCCATTCCCGAGGCACTTTCCCTTCTTCCAGCGAACACACAATTAAACTGTGAATCTTATCTGCCAGTTGTTCTCTGCTTTCCTTCAGTACCCAATTTGAAATTCCATCTGGACCTGGGGATTTCCTTACATCTTAGAGTTTCCAGTAATTTGTACAATTCCTGCACTTCCACTTTTATATCTTTTATCACAACATTCCTAGTCACTTCCTCCCCCTCCACAAACTCCCCTTCATTAGTAAAAACCGATTGGAAACGTTTGTTCATTATTTCAGCTTGCATAACCGCATCTTTATAGACCTCTCCTACTTTCAGTTTGGTGATTCCTTCCTTTTGTTTCAGTTTGCCATTAACAAATCTATAAAACACTTTGGGTTCATCCTTACATTTGTCAATTATACCTTTTTCAAATTTCATTTCTTCCTCTCTACAAATTCTTGTATATTCATTTGTAGTTCTTTTATAGTCTTCCTTTGTTCTGTTATTACCTCTCTTTCTCCATTTTTTCCACGCCATGTCCCTCTCTTTTTTCGCTATCATACAGCTCCTATTAAACCACTCCTTTTTCCTGTTTTCTTTCCCACTTACTCTTGGAACATATTTTTCCACTCCTGAATTATAGAGGTCTAGAAAGATATCCCACTTCCTCTGAATCTCTCTTGTTTCTCTGAATTTTCTCCAATCTGCATTTTCAAAAATTTTCCTCAGTTCTGTAAAGTTTGCTTTCCCAAAGTTGTATCTTCCCTGCCTATAAAGCTCGTCTCTTGGCACCACATTCCCTATTATCATTTGAAACTCAATGACCACATGATCACTTTTTCCCATAGGACACAGATATTTCAAAGATTTAATTATGTGAGGTTCTTTGGTTAGCAGTAAATCTGATCTTGCTAGTGTGTCACCACCTTGAAATGGTGTCTCTTCTTTGACCCACTTTGTTATTACATTATTCATTACATTGTTTAACAATATAGTGCCCCACAAATCTTTGCCACCTTGTGAGTCCCATTCCTCCCAGTTCACCTCTTTACAATTAAAATCA
This sequence comes from Birgus latro, assembly GCA_018397915.1. Classification (NCBI taxonomy): domain Eukaryota; kingdom Metazoa; phylum Arthropoda; class Malacostraca; order Decapoda; family Coenobitidae; genus Birgus; species Birgus latro. The sequence goes on from JAGKTI010008646.1 coordinate 9,192, forward strand.
TCCATTAGAATTATATTGTTGCTTTTCTCAGTCACTTTCTGTAGATAACTAACCATGTCTGCCAACATCTCCTGGTATTTATCATCAATCCATGCTCTTGTCTTAGGTGGAACATATACTACTGCTTTTTCTCTCTTACAGTTCTCTCTAGTTTCTAATTTCATATTTATCGCTTTGGCCTTACCCTCTCCCATTTCCACAGTATCTACACTTACGTTGTTCTTCACTACTATCATCACTCCTCCTCCCATTTTATCATTTCTGTCTCTTCTCCACAATTTGTATTTGCCATCTCCCATATGGATATCAATATTCTCACTTAGCTTAGTCTCTAAAAGGCACATAACATCAGGTTCATGTACCCTCAAGAAATCGTTGATTTCTAACATTGCCGATATTAATCCATCAGCATTAGTGTGATGAGTAAGGATGGAAGTCTGGAGGGTGAAGTGCTCGAAAGGGTGCAGCAGGGAAGGAAGGTTGCTGGTTCGTTGAAAGCAGTGATAAGAAACAGGGAAGTGAGCATGGAAGTGAAAAAGTTGTTACATGACAGTATTGTGATAGCAACTCTGACATATGGAAGTGAAGCTTGGACCCTGTTGGAAGGACAGAAGTCAAGAGTGAGAGCAGTGGAAATGAGTTATTTGAGAGGAGCATGTGGAGTCATATGGAGAGACAGACTAATAAATGAGGAAGTGAAGGAGCATTGTTGTGTGGTTGAGGATGTGATGGGAAGTGTTAGGAGAAGCACGTTAAGGTGGTTTGGGCATGTGGAGTGGATGGAGAGTGAAAGACTGACGAGGAGAGTGTATGTGAGTGAGGTGGAGGGGGCGAGAGGAAGGGGGAGGCCGAGGATGAGATGGAGGGATGGAGTGGAGAGGTATATGAGAGAGAGGGGTGTGAGTTGGGAGCGTGGTTGTGAAATGGCAGGGGACAGAGTGACATGGAGGCAGTTTGTTTGTGGCCACCCCGTGCGGGATTAAGGCGTCTGGTAATAGTTAGATAGATAGATAGAACATTAGTGTACGCCACTTTCAAACTTTTTTCATTATTACTTATACCCTCTTCTGTCCTCCTCTCCATCGGTACCACTTCCTCAATTTCTGGTCCATAACTCTCCAATAAAACACTGTCTTTTCCTCCGTTCTCTGTTCATTTTTTGCCTTAGCTTCCTTTACTAACTCCTTTATTTTAGCTCTTTCTTCCTCATTTGCATCTCTCCTTATCCAAACATTTTTGAACCTCTCTTTGTTTGCTAATTTCCATGTTTATGATTTCATTTACTATTACCTGGGACTTAAACTTCACTTTCAATGGCCTCGCCCCTCGTTCCTTGTACGTACCTAACCTAAACACTTCAGTCTCTTCTTGGGCTTCGTTGTTACCCTCCATGACTACTGATATTATTTCTTTAACCCCTACACCGCGGGATTGTTGGAGGCGCGCCGGGCCATTCCCGCAGGAATATTCGCGCTCTGACTGACTTTTTAAAAATATTTGCCAAAAATCAGTTATTAGTCCTAGAATAATAATTACATATGCATATGGCACATACCTTCAGCTTTCTCCTGGGATGTTTTTTTAGCACTCGTCAAGTACCGTAGGACTTGCGTAGACTTCTGAAGTTGGGTAACTAAGTCTCCACTTTACACTTCCCGACATCCCCTAATCTGAATACCACTTCCAGATATTATCACTAGAAACACTATTCAATGATTTCCAAGTAGTTTGGAATCCATACTAAAAAAAAAAAAAAACACTGTGAAAGCAATGTAAAATACAGGCGCATACGAGCCTCCCACTCGCGCTAATTCGCCACTGGTATTCTGTCATTTCTTACTCATATACACACTCACACTTTATTATTTCTAGTTCTTTATTACACTTATATATATCTACAGTCCTTTACCGCTTCCCACACAATGTTTAGTAGGGGTAGAGGTCATAGGGCCTTTTATAATAGGCGCAAAAGCGGCAGAAATAGAGGGGCGTCATTTCACCGTGAAGGACAAGAGCAGACTGACTGTATCTCGGTAGCAAAGAGTTGAAAATGTCAGCTGCTAATGTATATGCTAAGAAATAAGTCGTAGGAAGTCTAGACAATACATAATAAATTAGGTAGTTCCAGGTGAATATAAATATCACTCAGGCTTCTCCCTTCCTTTCTTATTCTGTATACATTTATATTATGAGAGTAGGTCATACGGCATATTTCACGGGAAAATAAAACGAGAAATTAGCTAACGAGTGCAGGTTGGATGTTGCCAAGTGATAATTAGCCAATTCTAGGTATATGGCACTATCAGTTACCTTATTTTATATATATATATATATATTATTTTGTATAAGAATAGAGCATAGGGCTTATTTCAATGGATGAAAACAGTGGAAAAATCCGGGGAAGATTTACTTAGCACAGAGCGGCTGAACAGACGACACGAGAGGGTAATGGAGGGGAGGTAGGGAGGGGAGTCTAGAATGGGGGAAAATGGCTAAATTGCCAACAATGGATGGGAGTACTGATGACATTAGCAGCTCTGACTATTGTTGGACATTGGCAGTGCTGATAGATGATACAGGTCACCACCTGAAAGCCCGGGAGAATTAAAAATAACATAGAGTCACTCAGGTGACACCCCGCGGTATGATCCATTGCACCCGACCGTCATGAAAGTGACGACCCACGGTTAAGGGGTTAACTTTACTCAATTCTTCTCTTTCTCTTTCAGGTCTTATTGTTATATGCTTTTCTTTGAGCTCTGAAATTATTACACCTTTTTTTTTATCTGCTTTATCCTTGACTAAAGATTCTCTACTTTTCAGTACACTAACCAATTCCTTCTTCACCTTTTCCTTGCTTTGTTGTTCTGTAATCTCTTTCAAATTTACATTCCCTTCCTCCTGAATTTTCTTCCACCCTTTATGTTGCTCCTTGATTTCCTTAATATGTTCATCTTGCATCCTTGATTTTAATTCATACTCATCCAATTTGCTTTTCATTCTGTCCCTTTCTTCTTCCAACCTCTTGTTTTCCCTCTTGATCTGTTTTATTTCATTTGTGGCAGGTTCATTACTCACTTTTAATTCTGTGACCTCTTCTTGTTCCACACTGCTTGTGCAAACTTTTTCCAGCTTGTTCTGTAAGACTTTGATCTCTTTTTCCTGTTCTGAGGTCCGCTCTTGCAACTCTTTAATTACTATCCGTACCTTTTTTAATTCCTGGACATTCCTCTCCGCTATTTTCTCTACCCATGCTACGCTTGTTTGATTCAGTTTGGTCTTTCCATTTCCCGCATCTTCGTCAGAGAAGCCCACGAATCCCCTTTCGCCAGATGGAAACAAACCGCCGTCGCTTTCCGCCATGATACAACCATATGGAAACTTTTCTATTCCACTGTATCTTGTCCTATTTATCCCGAAACCTGTTTTTTTTTTTTTTTTTTTAACTAATGCCCGACAGCACCACCACTCACGCACTTCTTCACATAGTCACATTAGGCTGGTCTCCTTTCGCCACAGATTCAGTGATTATTTCCCTGCGATCCAGGAAGACGTCTGTCTTCCTCGGCAACCTGTGTGTGTTTGTGTGTGTGTATTTACCTATTTGTATTTACATATTTGTAGTATACAGGAATTGAGCTAAGCTTGTGTTGTCCCGTCTCCATATCTACATTCATCTAATCTGGTTTTAAATACATGAATGTTTTTCGCCTGCACCACCTCTTTGTCTAAGTCATTCCAAATACAGTGAAAGCTCGATTATCCAGGCTCGGATTATCCAGCCTTTGGTATATCCGGGCCATGACTGAATGGTTCAGTGGTACAGTAATACATAGAATTATTCGTACGATAGCTTCGGTTGCTAGCGAGCAAGGCACGGGTAAACGAGCGTGAGTCTGTTCCCCCACCCACACCTCCGGCTCACAACTCGATCACATGGACGGCAAGGTGGAGTTTTGTTAGGCGACTGATAACCTAACCTAGCCTAACCTTGCTTAACCACCTAATAATTTAACCTATCCTAACCTTGGCTCCAGTTGGAGAATTGGGAAACGAAATCCACTTCTAATTGAAATCCACTTCTTATTATGTTGAACAAGTTTCTTTCATTATGCCGGAAACAGTCGTAAGTACGGCCTGAAGAATGTGATGATGATAAAGGAGGAAATCTTTCAGCAAGAGAAGGTAATTATTACCAAATTCAAAGTAGAATAATACAGAAAACAAACTAGAGGAATATGAATTGAACTGGTAAAGTCTTTAGGCTGTATGCTTAGACGAAAATTTATGGGTTTCACAATTTTAGGAGATGAAATGGAACAGAAATGTTTGTTAATCAGAAAAAAATTACTCTACCATCTCACGTGTTCTCTTAAGTTAGCATTCAGTTTCACATTCTTCGTTAGATATTGCACTTCCCAGTTCAGACTGGCAGAGCATATAGTTATTTCTGTCTCTTTCAGTTAAGTTTACATTATGTTCATTCTTTTGTTTGTTCTTAAGTGTGTGTGTGTGAAAGAGAGAGTATTGATGCAAACAATAATGTATTCCATTAACCCCTTCATTGTCGTCAGCTTTGAACGATGCTTTACTGTACCGGTGTCAGTGACGGTGAGTTAAAAGCTATATAAAAAAAAACGAGCAATTATGGGAAGGGATCGAAGGTCACTGATATGTATACACGACCCTACTGTACTGTCACAAGCAGCTAGGTGGTCACTTCCTCTCAGATGTCTTCGCCGATATGTTTAAATGCTAATGTAACATGCCCCTTAATTTTGAGTAAGTTTCTTCTATTATGCCGAAAACAAGAGTAGGTAAGGCTTAAGGAACATTATGATAGTAAGAGAGGAAATCTTGCTGCGAGAGAAGGGTACCACCCTCAAAATAGGCAGAAAAATACAGAAAACAAACTAGAGGAATATAAATTGACTTGGCAAGGTCATTAGGCTGTATGCTTACACGAAAATTTATAGGTTTCACAATTTTAGGGGACAAAATGGAGCAAAAATGTTTACTAGTCAGATGAAAAAAAATACTTTCGTGTCACGTCTTCTCATAAGTTAGCATCCCACATTTTTCGTTCAATATCGCGGTTCCCAACACATTTCGGACCGACAGAGCATACAGTTATTTCTGCTTGCAGCTGAGTGTACATTTACTGCTCATTCTTCGTTCGTTGTTATGTGTATGTTTAAGACAGTATTGATACAAATAATTATGTATTTCCATTAACCCCTTCATAGCTGCCATCCTTGAATAATGCATTACTGCACTGGTGTCAGTGACGTTGAGTTAGGGAGCTATAAAATCTGCGAACTATTATGGGAAGGGAACAAAGGTCACTGGTATGGTTATACAAACCTGCTGTACCATCCCAGTAGCCAGATGTTTTCATCAATATGTTTTAATGCTAATGTAACATGCGCCCTAATTTTATTCTTTCACGATTCATAGCAAATCAGAAGATGGGTTTAGGGACAAAAAAAAAAAAGTGCACCAAACGAGTCTTACCACATCTGTAAGAAAAAGAAACTGATTTTAGAATTTAGAAAAAATGGTTCCAAGGCCTGCCACGGGAGCACGCAAATTTCTAAACTCACTGCCATTGAGGGGGCTAAACATATGCTTTACTGTAAGCAGTAAAAGCACCTTACCAAATCAGTTCATCCTGATATTCTGCTATGTTTTTCTGATTGTTTCTGGGTTGGCAAATAAACATTTCTTGTTAAATCTGTTTCCCCGTTGTTTTTAGCTGTTCTGCTGGTGTGCAACTCTTGTTGTTAGTTAACGTAATGGCGGAAGGTACTGTTCTGATCTCATTGTTTAACCAAACCTGGCCTAACTTAGCTTAACTGCACCTAATAATTTAACCTAACTTAATCTCCAGTTTGGAAGTTGGGAAACGAAATCCACACTTGAATATATTGAGTTTCTTCCATGTTGCTGGAAACAGTCGTAGGTACAGTTGCGTTCATGAGTCTCGATACACAGGCGTTTTTGTTGTCTATTGCAGTGCTCACTGCTTTTGGAATATGGAACTTTTGTGCTTACTGCCTGATACACTGAACATAATTTGGTCGGTTAGCAAGTGAAATAGTTCAACACCCTACCAACGGTGGACACAACAGCAGACAAGACAATTACATGCGTATCAGGACTCACGAATGCGACTGTACAGCTTCAGGAACATGACGATAATAACAGAGAGGATATTTTTCAGCGAGATAAAGAAATTTACCAAACTGAAACTAGAAAAATACAGAAACAAGCAGGATGCATATGCAAAGATTTGGTAAGGTCTTTCTGCTACGTTAAGTGTACATTTACCGGTAAATAAATCAGTCTAACAGTACTTGTTTTTTATTTCCACCGGATTAATCGTGATTTCAGACTATTCATTCACCCCTTCACACCATATAGCCCGGATAATCGAGCTATCTCTGTACTCATGCTTCTGTCCGGGAAACTGAACCTTTTGAGATCATTAAGACATCTACTTTTCCTCAACTTGAAGCCATGACCTCTTGTTCTTCCACCATCCAACACAAAAAGATCCTCTCTATCCACCCTTTCTAATTCTCTTACATTTCTAAATATCGTGATCAAGTCACCTCTTTCCCTTCTCTCGCGCAGTGTTGGTAACTTCAGTTTTTCCAATCTCTCCTCGTAGGTGAGTTCCCTTAAACGTGGTATCATCTTCGTTGCCATCCGTTGAACCTTTCTAGTTTATCAATATGCTTCTTCAAATGAGGTGACCATACCACCGCCGCATACTCTAGTCTTGGTCTTATCATGGTCACTATCAACTCCCTCAACATTTTCTCATCCATATAATTAAAAGCCACTCTCATGTTGGTCAGTATTCCATAAGTTTCCCCAATAATTTTGTTTATATGCTTTTCTGGTGACAAGTCATCCCAAATAATCACTCCCAAGTCTTTCTCATCCTTTCTTTTACCAATCATCTCATTTCCCATTTTATATGTCCAGTGTGGTCTTCTTTCACTTATACCCATTTCTAATACATGACACTTCTTGGCATTAAAGTCCATTTTCGAAGTCTGGCTCCAGCTGTGTAGTTTGTCCAAGTCCTCTTGCAGTTCTGTACAACTATCAATACATTTAATATGTTTCATAATTTTAGCATCATCTGCAAACATACTCATGTAACTATTCAAACCCTCTGGCAAATCATATACATATATCAGAAACATTACTGGGGCCAGGACAGAGCCCTGGGGTACTCCACTAGTCACATTTCTCCACTGTGAAACCTTGTCTCTTATTACTGTTCTCATCTGCCTTCCTGTCAAATAATCTCCAATCCACTCTAATAGTTTCCCATGCACCCCTCCAAAGGTCCTCAACTTCCACAATAGTCTCTTATAGGGCACCCTGTCAAATGCTTTCTTAAGATCTAGATAGACACAGTCCGCCCATCCCTCTCTCTCCTGTACGACATCTGCCACCCTACTGTAGAAACTTAATAAGTTAGTAACACATGATCTTCCTTCCCTAAAACCAAACTGTCTTGGTGTTATCACTTCATTTTCTTCTAAATACTTTATCCATCTTTTTCTAATAACTTTCTCACAGATTTTACAAACAATACTAGTAAGTGACACAGGTCTATAATTAAGTGGATCCTCCCTATCTCCTCCCTTAAAGATTGGCACAATACTTGCTCTTTTCCAATCTTTAGGTAACTGTCCATTTTCAAGCGAGGTCTTGATAATGACATAAACTGGCCACACTAACTGGTCAGCACATTCCTTCAGGATCCATCCAGCCACACCATCTGGTCCCATTGGTTTTCTCACATCCAAATCCTTCATCAGCTGTAGCACCTCATTCATGTCAACTGTAATTTCAGCCATTCTCTTCAGCCTGGGTTCCATTTCAGGCTCCCTAAATTCGTCTTCCAATACATAAACTGACTGCAGCTTGTTGTTCATTATTTCACACAAGTCTTCTTCTCTTTCGTATGTTTCATCTCCATCCCTCAGTCATATTATACTGTCCTTAACTTTCATTTTGCCATTTACAAACCTATAAAATAGTTTCGGCTCTTTTTTACAGTTAGATACAATATCTTTTTCGTATTTCCTTTCCTCTTCTCTCCGTACCCTTACATATTCATTTCTAACCTGCTTGTACTCCTCCCAAACCCTTTCACTATACCTTCTTCTCACCTTATTCCATGCTGTTTTTCTTGCCTCTTGTGCCATCCTACATCTCTTGTTAAACCATTCTTTCTTCCTTTCCATAGCTGCAGAAAATTTTGGGACATACTTAGTAATTCCTGTTTTATATACTTCTAACAAAAACTCTTATTTCTCATCAACATTTGTGATCATATTCATTTTACTCCATTCTACATTTTGGAAAAAGTTCCTCAGAGAAGCAAAGTCTGCCTTCCCATAATTGTATCTATTTTCTCTGTGTTTTTCATCTCTTTCTCCTTCCCTCACTCCTACCACGTCCATCTCAATTACCAGATGATCACTTTTACCAAAGGGGCAATGGTAGGTTATGTTTCTCACATCATTTGGGTCCTTTGTGAATACTAGGTCGAGCCTGGATGGTTCATCAACACCCCTAATTCTTCTGTTTTCTTTGATCAACTGGGTTAACATGTTTTCCATCATCAATTCCATTAATTTATTTCCCCATGATTCTTCATTGTTCGCAGCATCCATACTTTCCCAATCAACTTCTCTGCAGTTAAAATCTCCCATTAATATTATTCTATTTCTTCGTTCAATTAACATTTTTAGCCTAATAATGGATTCTCTTATTAACTGTTCGTAATCTTCCTTTGTCCTTGCCCTAGTTTTGGGGGGCATATAAAAAACTATTAAATCCATTTTTTCTCCATAACTGTCCTCTATTACAACTCCCAAAAGTTCAGCCTTGGTATTTTCAGTTTCTATATTCTTTACTCTTAGGCCATTACGGGTTAATATCACTATACCTCCCCCAAATTTACCTTCTCTGTCCTTCCTCCAAATCTTTTAATTGTTCCAGCCAAATAATTTTGTATCGACATCTCGGGGTAATTTAGTCTCTACTAAACAAACAGTTTCAGGTTTATTTTCATTTAAGTAGTCTCCAGTTTCCCCTTTCTTAGATATTAATCCATCTCCATTACTGAACATGATGCTTAGATTTGCTACACTGTTTTTATCTTTACTCATTCTTCTCCTTTTCATATTCATATCCATCCCCTTTGTTTCCTTCACGTCTAGTTGTTCACATACCACTTCCTTGCTTTCATATCCATCACTCTCCAAAAAAACGTTTTACGTTCTTCCTCTGTCCTCTTGTCATTTTTTTCCTTTACTTGGTCCTTCAAAGATTTTAAAACTTCTCTTTCTTCTTCATTCAGGTCTTTTCTTACTATAATATTTTCCATCCCTGCCTCTTTACTCATTTTCCAGGTCACCTTAAGTATGTCATTTACTACACTTTCTGAAGACATCTTAACTCAAATTGGTCTTGCTTCCCCTTTCTTATATAGCCCTGTCCTCCTTACTTCCTCAATTTCTTTTTCCCACTTGTTTCCTTCGGGATCGATCTTGTTCAATATTTGCCTCACCTGATTTGAGTCTCTCTCGAGTCTCACAGACCTAACTTTTTCTTCCTCCTCCCTGTTTCTAAATGTTATCACACATCTGTTCCTTTCTACTGTTTCTCTCACTATTTTCTCTTTTTTCTTCAATATTTTCACTACATTTTCTTCCATTTTTTTCTTGTTCATTTCCCTTTCTTCCTGAATAATTTCCCTTAAACTGACCACTTCTTTCTGTTCTTCTTCCACATGTGCCCACTTTGCCTTTTGCTCTTCTAACACACTACTTACCTTCTCTGTTTTTTTACTACTCTCTTCTAGTTTTCTCCTTAATTCAATATTTTCTCGTTTCAAATTCTCGATCTCCTGGTTCGCTGTCTCATTGGCCTGTATCAGACTCTGTATAGTATTTTCAGTATCTTCAGGCATGTTTCTGGATACTAGATCTTCCACTTTCTTTTCTAGTCCACTAATTCTCATAATCAAGGTTTTAACCAGATCCATTACATTTGTTTCACTGTCAAATCCTGGAAAATCCAGTTCCCCAATGTTTACATGGACAGCCATGTTTAAGGTCAGTTGCAGTACTAAACTGAACAGCTGTTCCCAAAATTCTTATAAAAACATTCATGTATACTTACTGACAATAGTTCTTTACATTTTGGTAGACTACAATAACTTGCAATACTTCAAATTTTGAACAAGACTAAAGGAGACAGGACAATTCCTGAAAACTAATTAGGTTTGTTGAGAGGTGGTTTGAAACACGTCTTCTCGCTGTGGCTGCTGCTGTGTGTGTGTGTATGTGCTTATTTTTGTTTCTTTGTGTGTCTGTGTGTATGTGCATGTGTGTGTGTGTGTGTGTGTGTGTGTGTGTGTGTGTGTGTGTGTGTGTGTGTGTGTATGTGTGTGTGTGTGTGTGAGTGAATTTACCTAATTGTGATATACAGGAAATGAGCTACGCTTGTGGGGTCCCGTCTCTTCTTCTCAGTAAGTCAAATTTTGCTTTAAACTCATTTAAGTTTTTAAACTGGGCAATCTCTTTGTCCAGGCTATTCCACAGGTCTATGCATCTATACAGAAAACTATATTTCTTGATGTCCTTCAAGCAGCGTGGCTTCTTCAGTTTCAGTCCGTGTCCTCTTGTTGCTCTCTTATTCCATACAAACAGATCTTCTCTGTCAGTTTTATCTACTCCCATCATAGTCCTAAACACTGCAATCATGTCTTCCCTCTCTCTCCTTTCCTCTAAGGAAGGCAAATCCAGCACTTCTAGCCTCTCACTGTATGACAGATCTGCCAGACTGGGGACCATCTTGGTTGCTGTTCTTTGTATTCTCTCAGTCTTGCTTATATCTTTCTTTTTGTGTGGGGACCACACTACTGCTGCATATTCTAACCTGGGGCGGATCATGGCCACTATAAATTTTTTCATCATCTCTTCATTCATGTACAGTAAAACCTCGATATAACGGACTTCAGTAGACCGGAATTCGCTTTTATCGAACTCGAGGAGCTACCGGACTAAACTCCTATATATCGGAAAAAGTCCGATATAGCCAGAAAGCAGTCCAGACTGCCTGATAACTTCAGCTTTGTTCACCATAATAAGACAAGTAAAAGACATGTTTTTCAGTGCACAGTACAGTTTTATTATACCATTTGATTAATGTAGTGAAGGTATAACACAGTACAATACTGCAATGACGGTGAAAACTTCCGATGCAATCCGGACTAATGTCTGATATATTGGAAAAAGTCTGGATTAGCAGGGGTAAGTCCGGATGTCGCTTTTATCGGAAAATCACATATTTCGGACTGGCCTGAGCCCCAATTAGTCCGTTATAGTCAGGTCTTACTGTAATGAAATGCTACTCTTATGTTGGTCAAGAGTTTATATGTCTCTCTAACTATCTTGTTAATGTGTTTTTCAGGTGACAAACTATCCTGGACCAGCACTCCTAAATCTTTTTCTACCCTTGCTTTTGTGATTGGTTCATTACCCATCATATAATTCAGTGATGGTCTCTTGGTGCTTTTACCCATTTCCAATATTTTACATTTTTTTGCATTGAAATTCATATCCCACATCCAGCTCCAATCATCTATCCTATCCAGATACTCCTGATGCATTTTACAGTCTCCTTCAACCTCTACCTTCCTCAAGATCTTTGCATCATCAGAAAACAGACTTGCATAACTGTTCACTCCATCTACCATATCATTTACATAAATCAGGAACATTACTGGCGCCAACACGAGCCCTGTTGGACACCACCAATTGTTACTTCTCTTCATTCAGACGTCCTGTCCTTTGTTACTGTCCTCATTTGTCTGTCTCTCAAAAAGTCTTTCCTCCATTCCAGGAGGCTACCCTTCAGTCCTCCTATATGCCCTAATTTCCACATTAGTCTCTTATGGGGTACCTTGTCAAAGGCCTTCTCGAAATCTAAATACACACAATCCACCCAACCTTCTCTCTCCTGTAGCACATCAATCACTCTTGAGTAAGAGCTCAACAAGTTGGAAACACATGACCTTCCACTTCTGAATCCAAATTGACTTTCAGTCAAAATATTTATCTCTACCAGATATTTTATCCATCTATCTTCCAGAATCCTCTCGCACAATTTTGCAACCGTGCTGGTTAGGGACACTGGTCTATAGTTCAGGGGTTCTTCCTTGTTTCCTCCCTTGTAAATTGGTACCACATTTGCCCTCTTCCATTCCTAGGGCACTTTCCCTTCTTCAAGCAAAAACACAATTAAACTGTGAATCTTATCCGCCAGTTGTTCTCTGCATTCCTTCAGTACCCAATTTGAAATTCCATCTGGCCCTGGGACTTTCCTTACATCTTGAGTTTTTAGTAATTTGTACACTTCATGCACTTACGCTTTTATATCTTTTATGTGGGGAAGAGTAAAGTGATGGTCTTCGGGAGAAGTGAAGCCAGTGAGTGTACAGTGAGATTGGATGGGTAGGATATGGAGAATGTGAGTGAATTTAAGTACTTGGGCAGTGTGATGAGTAATGGTAGTCTGGAGGGTGAAGTGCTCGAAATGGTACGGCAGGGAAGGATGGTTGCTGATTCGTTGAAAGCAGTGATAAGAAACAGGGAGGTGAGCATGGAAGTGAAAAAGTTGTTACATGACAGTATTGTGATACCAACTCTGACATATGGAAGTGAAGCTTGGACCCTGTTGGAAGGACAGAAGTCAAGACTGAGAGTAGTGGAAATGAGTTATCTGAGAGGAGCATGTGGAGTCACATGGAGAGACAGACTAACAAATGAGGAAGTGAAGGAGCGTTGTGGTGTGATTGAGGACGTGATGGGGAGCGTTAGGAGAAACACGTTAAGGTGGTTTGGGCATGTGGAGAGGATGGAGAGTGAAAGATTGACGAGGAGAGTGTATGTGAGTGAGGTGGAGGGGGCGTGAGGGAGAGGGAGGCCGAGGATGAGATGGAGGGATGGAGTGGGGAGGTATATGAGAGAGGGGGGTGTGAGTTGGGAGCGTGGTAGTGAAATGGCAGGGGACAGTGTGACATGGAGGCAATTTGTTTGTGGCCACCCCATTCGGGATTGAGGCGTCTGGCAATAGATAGATAGATAGATAGATCACTACATTCCTAGTCCGTTCCTTCCCCTCCACAAACTCCCCTTCATTAGTAAAAACCGATTGGAAACGTTTGTTCAGTTTTTCAACTTTCATTGCCGCATCTTTATAGACCTCTCCTTCTACTTTCAGTTTGGTGATTCCTTCCTTTTGTTTCAATTTGCCACTAACAGATCTATAAAACAATTTGGGTTCATCCTTACATTTGTCAATTATACCTTTTTCAAAGTTCCTTTCTTCCTCTCTTCGAATTCTTGTATATTCATTTCTAGTTCTTCTATACTCTTCCTTTGTTCTGTTATTACCTCTCTTTCTCCTTTTGTTTCACGCCATGTCCCTCTCTTTTTTCGTTATCATACATCTTCTATTAAACCACTCCTTTTTCCTGTTTTCTTTTCCACTTGTTAGTGCATATTGCTGTTAGTGTGTGTGTGCGCGCATACACCTGTTACGTCACGAATGATGACGTCACCGGAAGGGTCCTGTATTGTGCAGCCGGGGGCCCAGGCAGTTCACGGTGTAAGGCCAGTGAGTGTAGTTTGCCTTCTAATACTGGTAGCAGAGTGTAGTTCCGACATAATGGCGTCTTGTTCAACTAAGTGGCCTCCAAAACTTGAAAATGATTCTGCTTATGAGAATTGGAAGAAGAACATCAACATTTGTTGCGAACTGACGGACTTATCGAAAAAGAACCGAGCCTTAGCTATTCACCTGTCATTGTCTGGGAGAGCGAGTGTGCTGTCTTCGGAAATTGATGCCGCTGATTTGAAACACGAGAATGGTGTTCAGACCTTGGTGAAAAAACTAGACAGTTCTCGTGGACAAAGGACGTCGGCAGTTTGCAGCTTTTCATGAATTGTACAACTTCAGAAGAGCCGGTGATATGAACATTAGTAAGTTCGTGACAGAATTTGTGCATGTTTATTTCAAATTTACAAAGCAGGACATGGCACTGCCAAATTCTGTGATGGCTTTTATGCTCTTAGCTGCATGCAAACTTTCAGACAGTGAGCAACAACTAGTGATGTCCGTGATAACTGAGGTGACATACGGAAACATGAAATCTGCCCTGAATCGTATTTTTGCTGGTGAAATTGGCAGGCAGAACGATGCATCAGTGTCTGCCAGGGAGGTGAAGGGCGAACCTGTACAGTAAAACTTCGATATAACGGACTTCAATAGACCGGATTTCGCTTTTATCGGACTCGAGGAACCAGTATACTTAATTCCTATATATCGGAAAAAGTCTGATAAAGCCAGAAGCAGTCTGGACTGCCTGATCGCTTCAGCTATGTTCACCACAGTAAGGTAAATAAAAGACATGTTTATCAGTGTACAGTACAGTATTATTATATATATTATACCATTTGATTATTGTAGTTAAGTTATAACACATTACAGTACCGCAATGGTAGTCAAAACAGCTTAAAAACTGTTCACACAATCCGGACTAATGTCTGATATATCGGAAAAAGTCCAGATTACCAGGGGGAATTCCGGATGTCGCTTTTATCAGAATTTCGCATTTTTCAGAATGATTTGGGCTCCAATTAGTCCGTTATAGTGAGGTCTTACTGTTTTTTGGAGTGACGAAGTTGGGGGTGAGGGAACGTTTTATGTTAGAGGTACTCGACGAGGATGAAGAATGTTGCGGGGTGGTGCAGCATGTAATCGAGGTCGTGGTGGTGGCTGATATTCAACCGTATCTGCTAGAATTCCCCAACGGTCATCCTCCGGCAGGAGGCAGAACCCACTTGGGTCTCACGGAAAGGTATCGAGGTGTTTAGTATGTGATTCTAGATTTCATTGGGCACGTGACTGTCCGGATGTATACGAAAACGACAGCAGTCGTGAAGAAAATTCTGAAACAGTGTATCTGTCATTATTTATAGGCTATGCGGATGATGGCGCTAGTAGAGGTAAGTTACAGACTTTAGTAGAAGAATCTAAGGGATGTGCTGTTCTAGACACAGGGTGTTTTTCAACTGTATGTGGAGCTGAATGGATCAGTTGTTATCTAAGTGAGCTCACTGATTACGAACTTGAAGCTACAGTCAACCCTTCACAAGTTGAACTATATGGGGCTTTACCCTAGTTTGAATTACCAATTTTTCTGTCTTACCGAATTTTCACCCCCCAAAATTGCCAAGACAATACCTATTACTTGTCCTTTCAACACTAAATTAAAGGAGCATATAGCCTATAAATAAATAAGTTATGACAAAAAACAATTTACTGCATTTAATATACCTTTAACCCCTTCAGTGCTGGGTGTATTTTCATTTTGTTCTTGTTGCCACCAGACGATTTTAGTCAGTGTAGGTTGGATCTGTGTGAATCGGCTGGAGGAAGCGTAAATAAAGTAAAATAGACGTCACAGTACTGAAGTGGTTAATTGGTAGAAAATCATTCACAGAGGCAGTACAGATCGTCGGCAGCGTGTGTTGGAGATGGAGTTTCCCCCCCCCAAATTGCAAAAACAATACTTATTACTTGTCTTTTTAACACTAAATTAAAGGAGCATATACAGTGTATAAATTAATAAAGAAAGACAAAAAAGAAATAATTCAGTGCACATAATTTGCCTTTCATTAGAGGCAGTAGATTCGTTGGCAGTTTGTTTTGTTTTGGAGATGGAGGTGGTTGAGTTCACACTTTAACGTAAATTCTAAACAGTACCCAGTATTTATTTCACTCCACATTAAGAACTAAACTTAAATGTAATCACTGTAATAGACTGCAATGTAACACTTTCAGTAATAATAGTACTGAACTTTAATCATGATCACTTAACACTAAGTCACATGCGCACATTTTTTTTTTTTTTAGCTTCATTCCTTTATGACTAGAGGTGCCAGTATCACTTCTTTTAAGCTTTGAACCTTCCATGGCAAGGCAGAAGGCAAAAGGAGAGCACTGCTCAGAACTAGATGTCAGTAGAAATGGCGCAACTACCGTCTCCAGAAGCAAGCAGCAGACTGGCGCCATGTGTCCGCCTGGCGCCATTTGTTCCCCTACCTCCGCATTTCGGCCTACTTACATACGTGGTCTCGGCCTGAGTCTAAGCGAAGATTCCGTCTTCTAAAAGTTCGACTTGTGAAGGGTTTACTGTATAAGAGAAGAAGCATCATCCTCAATGTTAGCTTTTGCTGATGGCGTCACAGTTTCTTCCCTCAGACGTGTTACTCTGCCCTGCTACATTGGAAATATGCGTGCAACCATCGTGACTGATGCTGTGAACTGCAATATTCCCTTGCTGCTGAGTAAACGTTCCATGAAAAAAGCAAAAATGTTGATTAACTCCAATTTGGAAGTGACCAGGTCACAGTTTGTGGAAGTATCATTAATTTGAAGTCCTCATCTTCAGGCCATTACTTGCTTCCAATTTCTTTATGACTAGGTCGTGAATTTTGTGAAACAATCACACTGGCATCTCTTGGGGATGATGTAGAAAAAAATTTCTTTGAAGCTTCACAGGCAATTTGGACACCCAACATCGGCAAAACTAATTAAACTGATCACAGATGCGGGGATTGAAAGTTCAGAACTGGAGCGGGCTATCAAGGCTGTATCTGATGCTCGTACTGTCTGTTGCAGATTCAAGAAAGCCAGGCTCCGACCCATAGTCAGTTTGCCCATGGCGTCTAAGTTTAACGAAGCCATAGCCATGGATTTGAAAGCTTGGGGAAGGCATTATTTCTTAATCCTTGTTGATTTGGCGACCAGGTATTGTAATGCGATAGCAATTGCGGACAAGTGTGCGCCCACCATTATCAAAGGAATATTTTGGAGCTGGTTTGTTGTGTTTGGCGCACTTGGAAAAATTCTTACAGACAATGGTTGTGAGTTTAACAATGCGGAAGTGCGAGCATTGGGAGAGGCCTTCAATATCATGATCATGACAACGTCTGCAGAGAGTCCATGGAGCAACGGAGTCTGTGAGCGTCAAAATGCAGTCATTGGTGACATTGTTAGGAAGATAATGGCTGATAGCCAGTGTGGATTGGATGTGGCCTAGGCATGGGCAATATCAGCAAGAAATGCTCTCACCAACTACGCAGGCTTTTCTCCTAACCAACTTGTTTTTGGTCAAAACCCTGGTCTGCCTGATGTGTATGCAATTGATCCTTCAGCCTTGGAACCTACAGCACCATCGAAAATTGTGAGAGACAACTTGAACGCTCTTCATTTACCAAGACAAGAGTTTATAAAAACTGAATCAGATGAATGTTTGGCTAGGGCTCTGCGGCACAACGTACGTTTGAGTGACTTAAACGACATCCGAAATGGAGATGAAGTCTTCTACAAAAGAAATGACAGTCATGAGTGGCACGGTCCCGGAATTGTAATAGGCAGAGATGGGAAACAAATTCTGGTCAGACACGGCGGTGTCTATGTGCGAGTGCATGTGTGTCGTCTAGCGCGTGCTCCAGAGCAAGATACTACAGTTGAAGGTGGTGTCAGCGGTGATGAGAAGAACAATGTTGTCCAGGAGAAGCCTAATGACAATTCTTCGCTAGTGTTGAATGACTATCCACCAGATGACGAGTCGGAAGATGGTGTGGTTCCGATTGATGAGCATCCCAAAGTTTCTATTCCGGTTAATCAGCCTTCCAAAGTTTCTGTTGGTCAACATATAAAGGGAATACATTCAGAAAGTGGAGAGTTGGTGTCTGGAAGGATTGTGAGTCAGGCAGAAAAAGCCACTGGAAGGTATAAACACTGCTACAATTTGAAGAGGGACTCTGACGGCGCATTGATTGGATAGATTTGCAGAAGGATTTTAGCGAATGGGAAGTGGTTGATGATGACGCAGAAATGCTTGTTCTTTTCAACTCTGAGGCCGTATTATGCGCTAAGGAAAATGAAATTACAAATTGGCAGAATAATGATGTGTATGAGGAAGCAGATGATGTTGGGCAAGGTGCCATAACAGTTCGATGGCTTGTGATGGAAAAACTGAAAGATGGAAAGCCTGTTGTTAAAGCCCGTTAAGTTGCCAGAGGATTTGAGGAAGACTCAATGGATCTCCGAAAAGACTCGCCTACTTGTTCAAAAGAAGCAGTGCATTTGGCACTTTCTTTGGCCTCCATCAACCAGTGGGATTGCCACACTATGGACGTGAAAGCTGCCTACTTGCAAGGTAATGACATTGAGAGAGTTGTTCATTTACGTCCTCCGCTTGAATATGCAAATGGTAAGTTATGGAGACTAAAGAAAACTGTTTACGGCCTTTGTGATGCTGCTAGGCATTGGTATCTGCACATAAAAGATCAATTGTTCAGTCTCAGAGCTAAAGTTTCAACACTGGATTCAGCGCTGTTCTCTTGGAGCAATAGTGGCAAAGTCGAAGGCATTGTATGCATTTATGTCAACGACTTCCTTTTGGGCTGGTACACATGAGTTCGAGCAGCAAGTGATAAACCGATTGAGTCAAATATTCCTCACTGGCAGTTCAGAATCAAAAGCCTTCAAATACGTTGGTCTCAGTGTTATCTCCAGCATCGATGGCAGCACAACGCTCGACCAATTCCAGTATGCTTCATCTTTGAAACCAGTCACGGTGAGTAGACATTGTGCAGCAGTAAAATCAGGAGAGCTGTCTGAGTCTGAGAAAACGGAGTACCGAGCATTAATTGGGCAACTCAACGGGATTGCCACACACACTCGGCCAGATATTGCCTTTGATGAGTGTGAGTTGAGTGTGACTAGCAACCGAGCTACCTTAGCGGATTTGCTTAGACTCAATAAGGTGGTCTCAAGGGTGAAGACTGACAACATGAAGTTATACATTCCAAGAATGGGACCGATCGAGGACTGTCATGTAGAGTGCTTTTCGGATGCCTCATTTGCCAATCTTGTAGGCAGTGGGTCTCATGGAGGTTTTGTGATCTTCCTACGAGATGCTAGTGAGGCAAGATGTCCTATATTCTGGCAGACAAGAAAGATCAGGAGGGTCATCAAATCTACCTTATCTGCTGAGGCATTGGCACTGCTTGAATGTGCTGAGACTGCTGTATATCTTCGTAACATATTGCGTCAGGTCTCTAGATGTGGAAAGATCAAAATAAAGTGTTTCGTCGACAACAAGAGTCCGGTGGAGCCCTTTACTCCTGTAGGAGCGTAGAAGACAGGAGATTGCGAATTGATATTGCTCTATTACAAGACATGTTGGAGCGAGGGGAGATTGATGAAGTATCTTGGGTGGATACATCACAACAACTGGCTGATTGTCTCACCAAGAAAGGTGCCTCAACTGAGCGGCTGGGTGCAGCAGTCAGCCGAGACTAGAAGGATTATAATACTTCAAGAGACATCACATATCTGTATGTGGCCACAGACTGGGTCTTGATAATAATTACACAAAAGTCTATGTATTGGATGCATAGTGTGTATCAGGTGTTGATGGTACTCACACAAAAGTCTATGTATTGGATACATAGTGTGTGTCAGATGCCAATACACCATCCAGCTTCATCTTTGGAATCTTTTGTCAGATTAAGAAAAGGGGATGAGGGTGTTAGTGCATATTGCTGTTAGTGTGTGTGTGTGAACGCACACACCTGTTACGTCACGAATGATGACGTCACTAGAAGGGTCCTGCGGTGTGCAGGCGGGGGCCCGGGCAGTCCTCGTTGTGAGGCCGGTGAGTGTAGTTTGCCTTCTAATACCACTTACTCTTGGAACGTATTTTTCCACTTCTGAATTATAGAGGTCTAGAAAGATATCCCACTTCCTCTGAATCTCTCTTGTTTCTTTGAATTTTCTGCAGTCTGCATTTTCAAAAAATTTTCTCAGTTCTGTAAAGTTTGCTTTCCCATTGTTGTATCTTCCCTGCCTATAAAGCTTGTTTCTTGGCACCACATTCCCTATTATCATCTGAAACTCTGACCACGTGATCACTTTTTCCCATAGGACACAGATATTTCAAAGATTCTATTACGTCAGGTTCTTTGGTTAGCAGTAAATCTAATCTTGCTGATGTGTCATCACCTCAGAATCGTGTCTCTTCTTTGACCCACTGCGTCATTACATTATTCATTGCTATATTTTACAATTTAGTGCCTCACAAATATTCGCCTCTTCCTGAGTCCCATTCCTTCCAGTTCACCTCTTTACAATTAAAATCACCCATTAGAATTATATTGTTGCTTTTCTCAGTCACTTTCTGTAGATAACTAACCATGTCTGCCAACATCTGGTATTCATCATCAATCCATGCTCTTGTCTTAGGTGGAACATATACTACTGCTGTATCTCTCTTACAGTTTTCTCCAGTTTCTAATTTCATATTTATCACTTCGGCCCTACCCTCTCCCATTTCCACAGTATCTACACTTAAGTTGTTCTTCAATGCTGTCATCACTCCTCCTCCCATTTTATCTTTTCTGTCTCTTCTCCACAATTTGTATTTGCCATCTCCCATATGGATATCAATATTCTCACTTAGCTTAGTCTCTACAAAGCACATAACATCAGGTTCATGTACCTTCAAGGAATCGTTGATTTCTAACATTGCTGATATTAATCCATCAACATTAGTGTATGCCACTTTCAAACTTTTTCATTATTACTTATACCCTCTTCTCTCCTCCTCTCCGTCGGTACCACTTCCTCAGTTTCTGGTCCATAACTCTCCAATAAAACAGTGTGTTTTCCTCCGTTCTCTGTTCATTTTTTGCCTTAGCTTCCTTTACTAACTCCTTTATTTTAGCTCTTTCTTCCTCATTTGCATCTCTCCTTATCCAAACATTTTTGAACCCCTCTTTGTCTGCTAATTTCCATGTCCTATTCATGATTTCATTTTCTGTTACCTGGGACTTAAACTTCACTTTCAGTGGCCTCGCCCCTCCTTCCTCATACTTACTTAACCTAAACACTTCTTCAATCTCTTCTTGGGCTTCGTTGTTACCCTCCATACTACTGATATTATTTCTTTAACTCTGCTCAATTCTTCTCTTTCTCTTTCAGATCTTATTGTCATACGTTTTTCTTTTACCCCTGAAATTATTAACCATTTTTTCTTATCTTCTACATCCCTGACTAAAGATTCGCTACTTTTCAGTATCCTAACCACTTCCTTCTCCACCTTTTTCTTGCTTTGTTGTTCTATAATCTCTCAAATTACATTCCGTTCCTCCTGAATTTTCTTCCACCCGTTTTGTTGCTCCTTGATTTCCTTAATATGTTCATCTTGCAACCTTGATTTTGATTCATACTCATCTAATTTGCTTTTCATTCTGCCCCTTTCTTCTCCTAAACTCTTGTTTTCCCTCTTGAGCTGTTTTATTTCATTTGTGGCAGATTCATTACTCACTTTTAATTCAGTGACTTCTCTTTCTTGTTCCGCACTGCGTGTGCAAACTTTTTCCAGCATGTTCTGTAAGACTCATCTCTCTCTCTCTCTTGTTCTAAGGTCCACTCCTGCAACTCTCTAATTACTACCCATACCTTTTTTAATTCCTGTGTGTGTGTTTGTGTGTCCAAACCAGTGCACCCGACTCGTGCCGCCTGAGGTGGCTATTGTTAACATTTTTGCTTTACTGTTCATATCATTATGCATTAATTTCTTGCTGCAATATGTTGATAGTTATATCATATTCTTTTAACATATCCTAGTGTTCTGTGTTAGTGTTAGCAGTGGGGCCAAGAGTGTTAAGCGTGAAATCAGCTTGAGATGTAACTGCCACTTAAGAATGACGGGTGGGTTTGGGATGGTTGAGGGCTGGGGTAGAGGCAGGTGGAACTCAGTTTGTCCCCCTCCCCCCCCCTTTCCTCTTGCCTGGGTATAACAAGGGTGGGAAGGGGTCTCTCCTGGGTCGAAATTAGTGATCGTCAGTGTACATCTTTTTTCATTTCTAACTACATATAGCATTTCTCTTTACAGGTACAAAAATAAATGATACTGTAGTTGAACATAAAAAATTACTGTAATACAGTACTGTACTGTTCTGCAGAGTACACAACAAGCAAGTTGTAATATAATAGGTCCATAGAAAACAGGGTATTGTGGGGTAAACTAGTCCACGATAGTGTCGTTGCACCTCATCTTCGATACAATCGTATATCTTTTGCTATTTTTCGAGTTTTAGGTTTTTTTCTTTCATTTTCAAGCAGCGGACATTTTCAAGCAATGGACACTCATCCCCCCCTATTAGTCCGTTGATTCGAGGCTCGACTGTATATATATATACAGTAATCCCTCCACTATTCGACGCAATAGAGCCAAAGGCATGTCCGGACAGTGGTCTTGTCCGAATCCGGACAGTGGTCTTGTCCGAATACTGGGCCTGAAGCTCCAGCACTGGTCATTCATGACCCTAACCTAACCTAACCCAAATCAGAAAACTACCTTCCTACCTCCCTACCGGACATGTATAGCACTTATTTAGGTCCCTTTTCACATAAATAATGCACACAAAGCATGAATTAATTGAATTTTAACCAAAAAATGATGATTTAGAGGTGAGTGAGCCATAGGTGGTCAGAACTTGCCAGCATAGTATAAGTAAGTATCGGACATGGAAATCATCTTTTCTCACATTTTATGCACTAAATTTTTTTTTTTTTTTTTTTATGCAAGGAAGAAGGAACCAAAGGCCACAGGCCTGCATACTGTTCCTTCCAAGAAAAAGCAAAAACAGTACAAAAGAGAGCCAAATTCAAGATCCGTTCAATTCGAGATGCCTGGAGACACTGCGTTTGAAAGACTGGAGATCATAAGAAGTAGGAAATACAGACAGAGGAAGACAGTTCCAGAGTTGACCAGTTGCATAAATGAAGGACTGGGAGTAACGGTTAACTCTTGCATTAGAGAGTTGGACAGAAAAGGGATGAGACTTTGTTGCTAGACGGGTACTACGTGCCCGTCGTAGAGGTGGAGGGATGCAAGCAGACAGTTCAGAGGAACAGTGACCGTTGAAGTAGCGATAGAAGAGAGATAAAGATGCAACAGTGCGGCGAAGAGACAAAGGTTGAAGGGAATCAGTAAGAGGAGGAGAGCTAATGAGACGAAAAGCCTTTGACTCCACCCTATTGAGAAGAGCTGCATGTGGGGAGCCTCCCCACATATGAGAGTTGTACTCCATACACGGGCGAATAAAACCCGTGTACAAGGTCAGCATCTGTGCAGGAGTAAAGAAAGTTCAGAATCGGCTTAGCACACCTAATCTCTTGGAAGCAGATTTCACAAGAGATGTAATATGTTCTTTCCAACAAAAATCCCGAGAGAATGAAACCCCAAGCATGTTCAAGGATGATGCAGGACATAACTGTTCATTATTAAACATTAGTGGGTAATCCTGAGGAAGATTTTGTCGGGTTGATAAGTGTAAGAACTAAGTTTTGGATGCATTAAAAATAACAAGATTATTTTTACCCCAATCAGAGATACGAGCCAAATCAGACATTAGGTGTGCCATAGCCTCATCCCTTTTTTGTTGAAGTAACTGCTGAGATGGACGTTGCAGGAACCGAATGGAAAGGTGAAGGGTGGAATCATCAGCATGAGTGGATAGGGTTAGATGTACAGCTTAGAAGGTCATTGATGAATAAAAGGAAGAGAGTAGGTGATAGGACAGAACCCTGAGGAACACCACTGTTGATAGGTCTAGGAGAGGAACGATGGCCGTCTACAACAG